>PVJH01016969.1:0-42800 GCA_004026705.1 Nesogale talazaci
GGGGGGTGCAGAGGGCACGTGTGGTGCGTGTGCAGAGGGCATGTGTGAGGTGGACAGATGCGGTCATGGTGGCGTGCCCTGTGCTCCTGGAATGAGGGCCACATTCCTGTTCTTTCCAGAAACAAGAGCAAAGCGAGCTGTTCTGTCTAAAGTGAAAAGTCCGGCTACTCCCCGAGGTGAAACAGGAGAGGGCAGACCAGCCCGGGGTGCAGCTCTCCGGGTCTACAGAGCTGCCAGCAGAGCCCAGGGGCATGATGGGAGGGGCCAGCAAGCATGAGCCTCTGCGCCTGCCTAAGAAAATGCCCGCTGTGCGCCATGCAGCTTCCTGCCGCGACGGGCCGGGGGAGGGACGCCGTCCACTGCAGGGGGCGGGGGGGCCCCGGGGCCCAGCCCCACAGGACTCTCTGGCAATGAGCCAGGAAGCCAACCCCATCTCTTGAGCGCCTTTCTTTCTGCGCTGCTCCACACCCCCCTCCTCCCCAGGGTGTCGCCGGTGCGGCCTGTGGGCCGTGGCTGCGTGCGTGTGGGCTTCCCTCAGCGAGGTCCGCAGTCGGGCTCGAGCAGCCACTCCAGGAGGGAACAGCAAGGCTCTCTGTGCCCACAGAGCGGGGTCTCGGGACCCTCGGGGGCAGCTCTGTCCTGTCCCCGCTGCAGCGGCAGCGGCCACTCCACGGCAACGAGTCTGCTTCTCCCGTCTTGCTACTCGGGTGACCAGAATGCCCTCTGCACAGACTACTCCTCTGGTCCCAACCGTGTCAATTCTGCAGACCCTCAACCTTAAATTGTACAGTCACCGCCCCCCCACCCCTCCTCGCGGCCTCAGAACTGCCCAGAGGGTTCTGCTGAGCCAGGAGCCCAGTGGGGCTTCCTGACGGCACCCAGGGGGTGGGGAGCCTGCTGCAGGTGAGGGTCCTCTGCCACCACACCCCTCAGAGGGAGGTCTCGCCCCACAGCAGCCAAGGTGGGAGCCCCAAGTCTCCCGGAAGATGGCAGGAGAAACAGTGTGTCTGCACTTGGGGGACACCAGCTGCCACCCAGCAGCAAGGATCAAGTCCCACTGCCACCTGGGCATGAGCCAGACACAGTCCAGCCCCGTGGACTGCCCTGTGTGCATGTCCAGGAGGGGCAGGGCCAAGGTGGGGCCGAGGATCTGGGGGGTCACCTTAAGCATGGTGCAGGTGAGACCCACAGGGCCACCCCTGCACCATGCCCTCCCTGCCCACGGGAGTGGCTCACTCACCAGACTCGGGGAATGGGCGCAGTTTCGGCACAGACACCCCCCCCCCCCGAAAGGGCTCCTGCCCGCCCAGCTCTGCTGTCCGCAGCCCGCTCCGGCAGCACCCACAGCACCTAGCCAACTCCAGAGGGCCCGGCCGCTCACCACGGGGCCCTTGAGGCTGCCCTGAGTGCCCACGAGACAGACGGCCACCCCGCCTCGGTGGGGGCCCTGAACATACACACACGTTCACGTGTCCTGGCTTCCAGAGCCCCTGGGGCAGGAGAGCCAGTCTGGGAGTGAGGAGGACCATGACAGGGACCCAGGAGAGGTCACCTTCAGGGCCCACCCCTGTCCTCCACATGGGTCAACACAGGCAACGCTCCACTCCATCCCGGCCCTGCCCACCCCCCTCAGCCACCTCAATACTGTGAGGCTCTGCAGGTGGACGCCACCTCCCCAGTCAGGGGTGCCGAGCGGGTGCTGGAAGCAGGGGTGCTGGGGGGAGGGGTGTGCAGGGCAGGCCAGGCAAAGCTTCTGGGTAAAGACAGACCAGGAAAAAAAAGACCTGAAGACCCGGAGTGTGCAGCTGTGTGTGCGGCTGCTGGAGTGGGGGCCCCTCCGGTCACCAGGTCCATGGTCCACAGCCACCAGCTGCTCTCAGTGAGCAGAAAGGGCTGTCTGCTCCTGCAGTCACCGCCCGGAGCCCCACGCAGGGCCGCCCGACCCGGCACCCCAGTGACGTGGCAGGTGTGGCTTGTGTGGCTTTGTGGTTTACCCACAGCCCAGCAGAGAACCCCGGCCAGCATTGGGGTGAGACCTGGGGAATCTCTCAGAACAGGGGCCCACGGAGAGCCTGGCAGACAGCCTGTCGGGACCAAAGGCCACAAACACAAAGCCTGGGCCACCTCAGGAATGACTGAGGCCAGGCTCACCCAGGCTGGAGCCTGAGGTCTGGTGACTGCCCGCAAGCCCAGCCTCCCTGGACCCCTCAACAGACCGGAGAAGCCCAAGGCTACCTCCTGGCACCTTCTCGCCCTCTTGTTTCTCCCCACCTGTCCAGGTCCCCCTGACCGCAACCCTGCGCGGCAGCTAGTCCAGGGGTGGTGGCGGGGGACCATCTAGCACTCTGGTCTCCGGGAAAGGAGGCCAGCCCACTCTTTTCAGCTTGTTGGGGTTTATCTGGGATCAGGTCACTAATCGTCAGTCCCCCTCCCCCGTGGGGGTTGGGGAGCGGGTTAACAATCACACTGCCTGTCAAGGTGTGTCCTGGGACGCTGGGCATCAGGACGCTGGTGTGTGAAAGACCAGCGGGGTCACCCTGAGTGGGCAGGTTCCAGCGAGCTTCTAGGCAAGGCAGGGTTCGGAGGACTGGCGTCTGCTTCTGAAAACCCAGTGCTGTGCCGGCGGAAGCTGCGGCCCCAGAGTGTGGATCAGCTCGGGGGCCACGAGTCAAAGGCCGGGCAGTCAGGCAGTGGTGCCGTCCCCTCCCCGCTGTGACCTGTCACCGTCAGCCACTGGGCAGGAGGCAAGGAAGGGGGTGAGTGGGATGCAGCCCTGGCTTCGGGTCCTGGCCCTGACCCTGCACAGCCTCCCCTGACCAACAGACCCAGACAGCAAAGGCAGGGGAGGGAGAGGGAGTGAGGAAAAGCCAGGAGGGGTGGGTCCCCTTTGCACTTGGGGCTCCTGTGCTGAGTGGGCGAAGGGAGAAGCCAGGGGGGCTCCAAGACAGAGGGGAAGCCTCCCTCCTCCAGAACTGGTGCCCGGGACCCAAACTTCTGGCCTCTGGAACTGTCAGAGAACACTTGTGTGTCTTTCTGCTGTGAGAGCATTCAGTCCAACGAGTGCCTGTGCTTTCCCAGCTGTGCAAAGGCCTCCCAGGACCATGGCTCACACAGGGGAACAGGCCTTGGGGAACTGCATGCCCGCCCCAACTCCCCCACCCCCCAGGCAGTCCTTCCATCATCCCAGCTGGAATGGAAGGTGAGCTCCGAGCAGTCTTGAAACCCAGGAAGGGCTGGACCTTCTCCCCATACCTGGTCCATATGCACAGGGAAACAGACACCCTTCCCAGGGAAGACCTGGACTGGGGGTGGGGTGGGAGGCAGGGAAAGACCAGCCACTGGGCGGCCCCTGGCCGGAGATGGCAACATCAGGGACTGAAGTCTCCTTGCTCAGTCCACAATTGTCCTCACGGAGGCAGCAGCTCGGACGCCGCCTGAGGTGGCCCTGCACAGACATGGGAGGCCAGCCGGCCGCACAGGGGGAAAGCACAGAGGACCCAGGGATGATGGCGTGCCCTGCAGCCGGCCAGAGGGCTCTGTAGAAGGGAGGGTGGGGAGGCCTCTGCTCTCACGCCTCAGGACGTGCTGTCAGGAGAGACCAGCTGTCAACAGATTTGTCTGTGATTTGCTGTGAGGCCCAGAGGACCCACTGGCACCCCGAGTGACCAGAGAGCGAACCCCGTTCCTCACAGGAACGCGGCCCTCAACAGGCAGACGCCAACGCGTCTCATGTCGGCTGACATGGATAGCTTCTTCCAGGGGGCGGCCTCTGAGCTGTCCCACCACTGCCCCCCACTTCCCAGCCCACCCTCGTCCCTGTGCAGGGCTGCTGGGGGCCGCACCCCACAGCAGTGACGTGTGCAGCGGGGGGGGGGGGCCCTGGAAGGTCGGGGAGGCCCCCCAAGAGGTCACGGCATGGTGCCTCCTGTCCAGCTGGAGCACTCAGACCACCAGGAGGAGAACACCGATGAAAAGGGTCCCCTGATGCCCACCCACACCCCGTCAAGCTCTAGAAGGATGCAATCAACTCCAAAAGAAAGGTGGGGGGTGGGGGGGGTTGGGCCATCAGCGTAGTCCAGGGGCGGGTAGGGGTCGCCACCCCACCCCCTCAAGATTCCGGGTCTAGGTGACGCCAGAATGCAGGCAAGGCCAGTGGCCGGGCAGGCGGCGGCTCAGTGAGCCCGGGGACAGACGGCTGCAGGAGCCTCCTCTTGCTCCCTCAGAACAGCAGGGGTGTGTATGTGGGGGAGGGGGGGGCAGTTAATCATACTTCGTCATTAGCAGAGCCCACTGGGCCCCCAGGGCGTCATGCGTGACCCCCCCAGTATCAGCACACGCCAACCCCAACCTTCGCCCTGCACCCCACAGAAGACCAGCTCCGACCCCACAGGGCCGCGCAAAGCCAGGCCTTCGCTCCTGGAGCCAGGGAAGGCTCCCTGTGCAGCCCAGCGGCTGGTGAGCGGGTCGCTGACCTTGCCTTGGCCCCTGCTTCTGTCCAGCTGGCAAGGTTCCTCACACCCAGAGCGTGGGGGGTGGGCTGGGTGAGGGCGTCCTGGGGGCTCCCATCAACAGGACAGAGGTGACCACAGAGCTGTCTCGTCCAGACACAGGGGCCAGGAGGCCGTGCGGAGGCGTGGGGAGGCAATGTGTGGATGGCTCAAGCCCCTGCGACTTCGTCAGCTCCTGTGGTGGGCGTGGCGCTGCCACCCATGCCAACCCCTGAGCAGGCAGTCCCACCTGTGTGCTACCTGCAGTCCAGCACTCAACTCTCTGTACCACCAGGACCCCGGCACTTCTGTTCTCCCCTACAAAGTTCTCCCACTTTTCACTGGAGGAAACTGACGCACCGGGCAGGTGGATATCTTCAGTGACTCCCGCCGTGGCCTGTCTACACAGGCACCCAGGACGAGCCAGTGACACTGCTCACAGAGGTCCCTCTGCCCCGGGGAGAGGGGCATCTAGAGGCAGGAACTCCCACGGGCGGAATGGCCCCGAGGTCACCTGGTGTGCCCAGCTGGCCTCCCCATGCCAGGCCTGCTGCCCGTCTCCCAACAGCCCAAAGGAGGGGGGGGAGGCGGCAAGCAGGGCCTACCCAGCCCCAGCGACCATGACGTGTATATCTGACAGAGAGAGGGGCCAGAGCCCAGCCCGGAACGGACAGGGCCACCACACTGCCCCCAACAGTGATCAGGAGGGTCTTATTGATGCCAGGGTCACACCCCTCCCTCACTGGGCCACCCCAGTGCCTGTCCCATCAGCCTTCCTCCCTGCTCCACTGAGGACATCCATGCTGGATGCAGGGCCCGCCCAGGCTCACTGCACAGGGGCGGAGGGGGGGGGGTCCTCGCCCCTCTCCTGAGGGTGTGTGACTAAAGGGGGGTGGAGTCCGCGCTCTGAGACAGCTTCCTCCCAGCCTCCCTGGAAAGGGCGGAGGCCGACAGCTGTGGCCCACCAGCCTGGAGGGTGCCTTCCTTCCTGGGGCACCGGGCTACCACCGGTCTAGCGCCCTGCCACCTGGAACACGACCCATGTCTCCCAAGGCCCTTGCCCAGCTCACCGGGCTGGTCCTGGGCTAGGCCCCCAGCTGTGACAGTGCCTGGCCAGGCGGGGCTGCGGGGTGCCGTCAGAAGGGCGCCCCGCCACTCCCTGCAAGAACAGCTCCTCACAGAACGATGGCAATTTGCATAATATCCTTTGCAAGTTAATATCAGCCTCTGATAATGATTGTGCGGCGGGCTGAGGCGGCTGTTACAACACTAAGTAATCATATTTTAAATTATGTTTCCCTTTATAGAAAGGTGTTGCAAAAACACACAAGACATGAATCGGCCTGCTGCAGCCCCACTGCCCACTGTCCACGGGCCCGATGGCTGGGAGCCTGCAGACACGGTGCCCACAGCCCGGGCTGCTCAGCGCCACCCCGACATGCAGAGTTGCCCGCAGCCCCCCCGCCCCGCCAGCCCAGGGGAGTTGAGAGCCACAAGAACCTGCCATTACCCTTGGCCCTGAGGACACTGGCGAGCAGCCAGAGGGCCCCCTACCCCACTACCCACTAGAAGCTCCCAGGCCCTCTGAGGCCAAGTCCCTCCTGTGGGGGATCCAGGACCCCAACACATACAGCCTTCCAGCTCCTGTGTCTGAGTCACCCACTGTGGAGCCCAGCAGCCCTCGACCCGTGTCCCCCCCACACACACACTCCGGGGCTGGGAGGCTCTCTCCCTGTGGCACCCTTCCCTTCACAGGAGCGCCCTCCCCTGCAGCCCAAGCAACATCCAGGAGACCAACTGTGTGTGTGGGGGTGAAGGAAAAAGTGGGGTGGGGGGAGGGACACACCTTCCCAGGGTTTTGGAGCTGGGGCTGGTACAGGTTCATTGTGCCCACCCCCCAACCCTGTCACAGACCGGGCAAGGGGGCAGGTGGGGCACACTCAACCCAAGAACACCCCGATAGCCAACAGCACAGCCCTGGACAGGGAAGGCGGGGGCAGGGGTCTGGCCCGACTTCCCAGGAGGGGCACCACAACCAGGACTCCGCAGACACATGCTCGGACCCCACACCCGTCCTCTGTTCCTACCCGGTGACCCCCCACTCAACCTCTATTTTCTTAAAAGCTTTTTTCTTTCTTTTATTAAAAAAAAAAATCCAATTATAGCACAAATCTCTCAGCAGGGGTCAGTGTGGAACAGGAATAGTCCGAGTTAATGGACAGGCCGCAGGCGAGATTAATGCCTAAAGGGTTCCAAAAGTTGTATGCTGCGGATTTCATTAACATTTTAATTGTAACGTATCTTTTTAATCTCCTCCCGCCCTAATGGCTTCATATCCAAAAGAGAGAAAGAGAGAGAAACTGCTGACAACAACAAAAAGTATCAACACACAAAATTTAATGAAATTAAACGAGGAAAGGATGCTAACATTGTGATTGTAATGGCCTGGATGTCCAAAGGCAGCCAGGCCTCTCTGCCTGCTGTGGACGGTTCTGGGGGGTGAACGAGCGCCAGCAGGTCCGGGTCCACCCCTGAGTGGCGGGACTGAGGCACCAGGGGGCCCTGAGGTGGTCCCTGTGGGGCGGCAGTGCAGTCTGTCTGGGGCTAGGCCCAGAGCCCAAGCCCAGCAAGGAGCCCGGGCGTGTGGCTCGGCCTCTTGGACGGGACGTCCCAACCCACAAGGGCTGACTCTACAGTGACTTTTTATTTTCAGTCAACAAACATCTCTGCTGCCCTGCACCTGAGGCTTACCCCACCCCAACCCCCATCCCCTCCTGCCCAGGGCCAGACCCCTCTGGGGCATCAGACGCAGGGCCTGGCACTGGGCCTGGGGGCTGGGCCCTGAGCCCAGAGACAACACTGCTCACCCCAGTGACTATATATGGGCACTTTGAGGGCCCTGGGTTCCACCCGGCCCTGCCCGCTGCCCAGGCCCCCAGACAGGGCCCAGGCCTCTCCGGTGACGTGCCCGCCTCGATGCCCAGGCCTGGGGCCAAGTTGGGGGAGATTCCCTTGGAGATCCAGTGGGCCCTGCTCCCCAGGGCGCCTCTTCGGGTCCTCCCCGAGAAAGGACAGCCACCTCCCCCGTTAAAGGGGCACGCACCCCTCCCCCACGCAAGCTCAGCTTTAGGGGAAAGTGCGGGGTGGGGGAGGGAGACCCCCCATCCGAAAGCTCAAGGCCCAGCCCTTCCGAATGGAGGCCGACGTCCACGAGGGAACAGGATGAAGTACCTGCTTTGCAGCGTCTGCAACCACAGGCCAGAGAGTATGCTCACGCCCTCGAGGGCACAAAACCCACGGCTGGACTTGAACTCAGGCCCCCACCACAGAAGCCCAGGGTCTCTGGGGTCCGTGAGGGCAAAGCACCAGGCGCCCTCTGAGGGTGCCAGCTGACAGAGGCGCCCCGGCCAGCCCCCGCTCTCAGGGAAGCCCACTGGGCTGGGTCCTCGCCCAGAGCCCGGCAGCTGCAGGTGGCCCGGGAGGGGAGGACGGGCAGGACATTCTTGCTGGGTGATCTCATGGAGCCTGGTGAGAGCTCTGAACGGCAGGAGCTGCGAGAAGACAGAGGGGGCCGGTGGGGGGGGGGGTGGCCCGGCAGCCACACCTGGCTATCCTGACCCCTCAAGCCCCTGCCAAGGTACCAGGAGGGCAGTGACAGAGGTGAGCAGGCAGCACTATTCTGATTTGGGGGTGGCTCCCCTCCACCTGCAGACACGCGAAGGCCATGTGGGTAGAGCGGCCAAACTGAGAAGGGGTGGGGGTGGGGTCGAAGCTGAGGGGCCCCTCCCCAGTCAGATCCCAGCACAGCCAGACGCTGACCCCCTCCCAGGGGCCAGCTCAGGAACTGCTCCCCTCCCCTCAGCACTGCTGGACACAGGGGCTGCAGGAGCCGCACACTACCCTGCTCAGAAACCCAGCCTGCGGGGCCAGCAGCTGGACAAGCAGGACACAGCCCTCCTTGGGGTCCTGGCTCGCCAGGGCTGTGGAGGACACTTGTCATGGGGGGTGGGGCGGGGGCTCACATCACTCCCTGGGCACATTGGCACGCGGACCCCAGGGAAGCCCAGCCCAGACCTGGCCCCTGACCCCCACTGCAGCAGCACCACCGGGCAGCACAAAGCCGGGCAGGCGCAGCCCTGGGCAGAGGATGAACAAGGCAGGGCCCCAGGGGCCACCAGGGCCCAGGCACAAGCTAGAGGCAAGTTCCGCCTGCAGATCCCAGGCGTCCTGGAGTCCTGAGACCGCTCTGGGAAGGCACTGGCTAACGCAGCCCACGGCTAGCCAGGGGGTCTGCACCTGGATGCATTCTGTCAGGCAGACCAAGCGGCCTTCTCCTGGAAAGACGGCCTGCCTTCCGCCCTCCCTCCCCCGGACAGTTCTCCCTGCCACCTGGGGCGGGGTCGCCAGTGGGGCTGCAGACAGAGCTCTTGACAACTGCCCGACTCCCCCCACCCCACTCCCAGAGATAGCAGCCCACCCCAGGGTGCCCGCTGCTCCCTCGCAGAGAAGTCCCAGCCAGTGACTGGTAACGGGAGCCCCGTATTTTCCGGCCTGAAGCCTCCTTCCAAGGCTGGGGCGGACGACGGGGCAGCTCACAGAACCAGCTCAGTAAGAGACACCCGTGCAGCCCGGACGCCGAGGTGACAAGTGACACCCTGTTCTACTTCTGTGCCCGTCGCCCCGGCCTCTCACTCTAACGACAGGGGCCCCCCACCTCCTGGATTCCCATCTTTCCGGCTGAGAGGTGGGGGCGGGGCCCTTCACAAGCCAGGGGATGGGGACTGGTTGGAGAGGGCTGAAGACCCTGTCCCTAACTCGGGCACTTCATGCCCGCCATGGAACAGCACAGGCCAACCAGGGGGGCCAGACACACGCTTGGCTGTCCCCTAACGTCAAAGAGCCTGTCACCACCTGGCCCCGGGGGCGGGGGGGGGCGCGCAGGGACAGGCCCTCAGAGGAAGGAGGGTGAGGGCACCCCACACGGGACTGGAATCCATGCCCATCGGGCCCCAGCAATGGCAGAGGCTCCCCAGAGGAGACTCCCCAGGCAGCCCCCCCCATGGGGTCTTCGGGAAGGGACTGTCGGGTAGGGGTGACATGCAGCAGCCTCCAGGCAGAGTCCGCAGTACCGGCCTGGCGGGCCCAGGACCTCCTGGGAAGAGTTCCGTGCCCGGAGGGCAGCTCTGGACTCTGAGGAGGGGACTCGGGTCCAGGGGCCAGGTGGGAGGCCCTGCCTGTGTCCTGCGTCGCCTGCCCGGGTCACGGGGGGCAGGGTCGGCACCCTAGGTCCCTGCAAGGGAAAGCCGGCAATGATGGCCCGCTAAGGAGCCCAGCCGGGGCAGGGGGCGGCGGGCAGGGCAGGGCCGGGCCGGGCTGAGTGCGGACCGGTGCGGCGGCGGCCGCGAGGCTGGGTCCCGGGCCGGAGAGGGGTGTCCCCTCGACCCTGGCCGGGTCAGGCCGCTTGGCGGCCCCAAGGGCGGGGCTCGCAGGGGAGAGGGGGGAGGGGCGGCCGCGTCCCGAGGGGCCGGGGGCCCAGCGGGCAGGGGGACCCCGGGACGCCAGCCCGGGGTCGCGCCCGCGGACTGGGAGCGGCCTGGGGCGGCGCCCCCGCCCGGGGCGCGGGCCGGGCCGGCGCCCAACTTGGCCGCGGGGGGGTCCCCGGCGCGGCACTGCGGCACGGCGTCCGCGGCAGGCCCGGCCCGCGCCAAGTTGGGCGGCGGGGCGCGCGCCGCGGAGTTTGCGGGAAGTGCGGGGGCGGCGGGCGCGGGGCGCCGGCCGGCGGGCGCGGGGCCCGGCGCGGCCCGGCGAAGTTGGCGCCTACCTGCGTCCCGGCCCGGCCTGCGGCGGCGGCGGCGGCGCTCCGGGCGCGCGGGCAGGAAGCGGCGGCCTGCGCTCCGCGGACTTTCTCTGGCCTCCTCGGCACCGGCGGCCGCACCGCGGCGGGGGCGGGGCGGGCCGGGCCGTTTAAAGGGACAGCGCCGGCCGCGCGCGCGCACTCGCCGCCCCGGGCGCCCGCCTCGCTCCCGCCAGGTGGGCGCCCCGCGGGCCGGAGGCGGGGCCCGGGCGGGGTCAGGGCAGGCCGGGGCGGGGTCGAGAAGAGGCCGGGGCCGGGTGGGAAGGCGTCGGGGAGGGGTCAGGGAGAGGCCGGGGACGGGCAGTGGGGCCCTGGGGCGGAGCCAGCGGAGCCGAAGGCGGGGCCACAGGGGAGCTGGGGCGGGCCGGGGGCGGGGCCTGCAGGGTGGGCGGGGCCGGCGGGACGCTGGGGGCCGGCTCAGGGAAGGCGCCGATGCGCACCCCCCGCCGCCCTCCTTCCGGCGCTCCCTGCGGCGGGCGAGCCGGGCCGGGCGCGGCGGAGGGGCCCGCGAGCGAAAGACGGGCCGCGGGCCGGGGCGCAGAGCGTCAGGAACCCCCCCCCGCCAGGCCTGGACGCGCCCTCGTCCGCGTGCGCTCGCCCGGTGCGACAGGCTGCGGAGCCAGGTGCACCGCCCTCCGGGAGCGGCTTCGCGCCCGCCCGCCCGGGACTGCCAGCCTGGGGCGCGGCGCGGCCCGATGCCCTAGGGCGCCATTGCTGGCTCCCAGCGGCTCCCTGGCACAGGCCTCGCACCGTGGAGCGCAGCGGGTAACGGGAACGAGCGGGTCAGCCACCCAAGGGCTCAGAAGGTCCCTGGGCAGGCTCCGCCCACACACCCAGAGGATCCGCCGGTTTCTCTCTCTACCCCCTCACCGCAGACCTTGCACTTTCAAGGCCCACCTTCCGGAGGCCAGCTTCTGCCCACCCCTAAGTATCAAAGGCTTGAAGTTGGTGACCCGACCCCGCCTCAGACCCAATCCCTGACCTTGCCCACAGGCTGACCTTTGGCGCCACCTTCATGCCATGCACCTGGTAGGCTCAACAGCTGGGCACACCTGGGCCTGCCCTTCCCCATCTTGCCTGGTGTGGGAGCACTTGGTGACACCGCCCCCCACTCCCAACCACCTCTACCTCCACCCAGTTATTCTCCTGCCCTGGGTCTCCCCCCAGCCCACTACAACCAGGCCCTAGCCGCCCTCCAATTCTCATCCCACCTCCCCTTGCGCCCAAGCTCCCCATGATGATGGGGACACTGCCCACCTTCCAGACCCCCTCCATTACCGGAGGCCAACTCGGCCTCCACCCCTAGCCCAGCCCACTGCATTTCCCAGCAGCAGGGCAAGTGGGCACATTGGGGGCTAGAGGCTGCCCTGCCTGGACATGGGGTCCAGCATGCGGTCCATGAGTAAGTAGCAGGGGGGTGCAGTGGGCCCAGGTCCCACGAGTGATGCGGGGACCAGCTTGGAGATGATAGGCCAGGGCAGGACCACTGCAGGGGGCCAGCCCCCTGAGGGCCTGGCAGGGCGGCCCACGGCTGCATGTTCCAGCTGTATGCATTCATTTTCTGAGCATCCAAGGGCTTTCTCTTGATGAACAGAGATTTGGAAAACCTCTGAATGCTTCCAACTCAAGCACCCCCCACCGCCACCCCAGCACTCCACACAGAAACTCCATACCCCTTAAGTAAGAGCTCACCGCCCGCCCCAAGCCACTTCCCAACTACCGTCTGTTAACGCTGCCTCTGGCTATAGTTCGTGCCATGCTTGTCCTTTCTAAAACCAGACGCTGCCGTCCAGTCCATTGCAACCCCACAAGACAGGACAGGGCTGCCCCTATGAGTTCCCACGCCCTTGAGGGGAGTGGAGAGGCTGCCTTTCTCCTGAGGAGAGGCTGCTGGTTTCAAACTCCACACCTCCTGGCAGAAGCACTCCTAACGCCCAGCTCACAGCCAGTCAGTTCCGACTCACAGCAGCCCGGTCGGCCGTGGGAGGAGAGCGCCTCCGCCTCCTCCTGAAAGCTGGAGGGGGCTTTCACACCGCCGACCTTGTGTTTCTCTGTTTAGTCATTTTAGTCCTTTCCAGTCTGGCTACTCCTCCCTGGCCCTGGGCGTCCTCGAGTGGCTGGAGGTGCAGGCTTGCCCAGAGGTCCCTCCACCTGGGTGCTGGGGGGCAGCCTGCAGTGCCATCCGTCAGAGCCAACCCCCGGGCAGTGGGGCTTTAAAAGGCTTTCAAGGGCCAGCAGTGCCCACAGTGGGGAAGGACCACACTTTGCTTATCTTGTTGGAAAGCCCAGATAGGGCCTTGGTTTTATCTGGGAGGTGGGGGGTGAGGGGCTGCTAGGGAGAACTTCACCCTCATTAATGAGGGTCTCTCGGGCAGGGCGTGGCTCCAAGCCACTTCCTCAAACCTGGAGCTGAGTGTCCACACCCACCTATGGGTGGCTTACACCCAGTGCAGGACCCACCCCTGACCTTGGGGACTAGGGACAAGGGTGCTCCCTCACCACACCTGCCCTGCCCCCACTAGGGTGCCTTGGGACATGGCTAGCTGTGGGCAGTACCCTCCTGACCCAGCTCTCTGAGGGCCAGAGGCATCCTGCTCTGGTGCCCCCGGATTCAGTGTCCCCCAAGGGGGCCACCTGGATAGTCTGAGGCTAATGAGAGGCCCACCGCCCCCTGTTCAAATTTTCAGTGGAGGTCTCTGTGTCATCCTCGACCCAGACCCTCAGACAGATTCCTGTCCTAGCATCACTGATGACCCTGGGGACGCTCCAGTGTACAGGACGGGCCCCCAGAGGAGCTGGTGGAGCCCCTCCTCCCTTCCAAGGGTTGCCTGCCCCCCACCCCATTGCCCCCCAGCAGTCTTCAGTTTGAAACACAGGGAGTCACCAGTCAAGCCCCCTTCCCCCAGAGTCCCTTGGGTGGGGTCCCTGGGCATCACAAATCTCAGGGGCTTCATGCACGCCCAAGGCACATCAGTGACCTGGGTGGAGCATGGCAGAGGGAGCTGCTCCCACAGGCCACCGCCACGCTGTGGAGCACTGACCATCCACTTGGGCAGCAGGAAGGGAGGTCCGGGCAGCTTCGGCTGGGACCTGAAGCCCAGGCTTCTGCTGCTGCCCAGGGCTCCGAGCCCCTCCTGCCTCTCCACAGGCCACCCACAGGCGTCTCAGTCAGGGGAGAGCCCACCGCAGTAGCAGATGGCCCACCCGGAAGGCAGCAGGGTGCTGTGTTTCTTCCCTTATTGCAGTGAAAATTCGCTTCCTGGAAATTAACCCTTCCCAAGCACACAATTTGGGGACACTGGAGACATTCACCAAGTCACCCTGTCACTGTCCTACACAGTCTTATTTCAGACCCTGCAGGCATCTTCCTACTGCTCGGGACCTCGGACCGGCCTGCCCAGCGTCTGGCACCTGCCCTCTCCTGGCCTGGCACACCCTCCCGTTTCCCTTGTCCCCCTCTGCTCGTCAGCTCATCTGGGGCCTCTGGATGCAGTCTAGAAGTCCCTTGGTGTCTGGGGGGTGGGGGGTGGGGCGGGGGGCAGAGGCTGAGACTGAGAAGGGGGGCAGAAGGGGACACCAGAGCTCCTCGCGGGGGACAGATGGGCGGTGAAAGCTCTCAGTAACAATGACACAGCTCGAAAAATGTGCCCAAAGTCGCTGGATGATAAACATGCAAGTTGTTTTACTGCCAGATGTCTGTCGTCGGCTGCTGGGAGTTGAGCCGGTTCGAGCCCACGTATGTACAACAGAGGGCAACCTTGCTGGGTCCTGCAGGCGGCTACAGGGGCTATGTCCAGCTCCTTGAGGCCAGGCCACGGTGGCTGTTACCTGCTGCCCCAGCAGCACCTTGCGCCAAGCTGCAGTGTCTGCAGGAGCGATGGGCAGCCAGCTCTGCCAGCTCCACACGCCCAGGCTGTGCTTGCGGGGCTGCGGGGGCTGCGGCCATTGCCAGCTGAGGGCCCGCACCTTCCCGACCACGAGCTATCCTGTTGCTGTTACTCCCCGGGCCCGCGCCCCCCACAACTGTGCCTGCCCTGCTCCCAGCACGAGTCCTCCCCACCCTTCCACTGGCTGTCCAGGCCCCGCAGAGGCTCAGAGGGGCCCTGGAAGGAGGGCGCTTCCCTAGCTCAAGGACACCCAGAGTCCCACAAGACACTCCGGGCCCAAGTGGCTGGACAGCACATGTACCCCCTCACCCTGGGCGAGGAAAGCACAATGGCCCTGACACAAGACCGCGGGAACCCCAGCCCCAGCCCCCAAGATCTGGCTGTGGGCCCTGGGTTCTGGGCGGGCCCTACACTGGGCAAGAGGCTCAATGGGGCGTGGCCTGCAGAGCCATGGCTCTGCCTGGTGGGTCCCTGTGTGAGGGTGGGCAGTCTGTGTCCTTGTATACTGGGGGAGGGGCCACTCAGAGCTGAGGGCATACAGCTAGGCACCTGGGTGAGCTGCAGGCCCAGTTTCTAACCTGGGTGGCCCCCACCCCTGCAGTCAGCGCACATTGAACAAGACCCCAGGGGAGGCGTCCCAGGAACCCAAGAGGCGCGCTTTCTTCTGTATGTGAGCACCCAGGCCTTCGTACGCAGGTCCAGGCTAAGGGTTATCAGGACCTCACCTACCTCCAGGCCACTCAGCTCCACTGAGAGCACCCCCCACAAGCCTTGGGTCTGCTCAGCCCTGTGCCACTCAGCACGCACCCGTACCCTGAGCACTGGCCCCTGCACCCACAGCATCCCAGAGGTGGCTCTGGATGGGAGGGGCTTCTGGCCATGCCTCCAGGCACCTCCAGCTGTCTGCAGCAGGGAGTGCAGGTCCAGGCCTGGGCACCTGGCTTCCTTGCCATCCAGGGCCACCGCAGAGAGGCGGGAGCGGGCAGGAGGTGGCCGTGGGCTCCTTAGCCAGTGGAGGGCTCTCTCCCCCTGCTTCTGCGGAGCGGGGTGGGCAGACAGCTGTGCACGGCTGCCCGTGAAAGGCAGCGTGACTGTCTTCCCCCAGGGAAGGGGTTTCTGTGGTTCTGGGAGGCTGAGAGGGAGCCCCGGGGGGGGGGGATGTGGTATGCCTGGGCTGTTACCCTCAAGGTTAGAAGTTTGAAAGCCACCAGGTGCTCCTCAGGCAAGAGATGAGGTTTCCACCCTTGCAGAGCGTTGTCTCAGAAACCCACCGGGGTGGTTTGACCCTGCCTGTGGGCTTGCAGTGACTCCATGGTGGGGTGTTTGAGGCTTTTTTTTTTTTTTTTTTTTTTTGTGAGGGTGAGGAGCTCAGGAGAGGCAAGGGATGGCCGGTGAACTCGGTCAGCTCCTGGAGAACGCCTGACTTTATCATGTGACTCCACACGCCCCCTCCGGCCACCTCTTGGCCTGCCTGCAATGGAGGCGGGGCAGTGCTTCAGAGATGGGAGTCCTTCTCCCCTTGAAGTTGGGCTGCAAACTTTCAAGGCCCCTCCCAGGAGGCACAGTGTTGACCCTGTACCCCACTCTGCCAGTGGCCCTGAGGAGCAGCCCTAGCCCCCCGCCCCCCCCCACCGCCCTGCCCCGGTCTTCACTGAGAAGCCATACAAAGAGCCAGAGGGGGTCCGAATCCTCCAGGGCTGGGGCTGAGCAGCCGGGGCGGGGGAGGGCTGGGAAGGAAGGTGTCTCCCACACGGGCTGAGCCCCTGGCTAAGCCCCGCCTCACAGGGGCTTTTGGAGTCGGTGCTCCGGCACAGGGCGGACCCCACCCGCACAAAACCACAGGCGAGTATTCCGGGCTCCCTCCCGGCGGCGCACGGCGGCGAACCCGTGGCTTGCAGCGCGTGAACTAGGGCGGCAGTGCTATTTTGATGTCTACATGCGCGCGGTTTAAATCGGACGCGCTAATCTTCTTCCCTCTTGTCCTAAATATCCCTCCAGCATCCTGGGCAGCTGTTCCGCAGCTGCTGCCTCCCGCCCTGGACAAGCTGGGGGCCGGGCCGGAGGGGGTCGCGCTCGGTGGGCAGGGCGCTTACCCGGGGGCCCGCGGGAGGAGCGGGGCACACCGTTCTAGACTTAAGCACGGCTTCGGCAGCAGCTAGTGAGACGCAGGTGGGGCAAGCAGAAGGACTTCCAGGAAGGGCTGGGTCTCACCCAGCAAAAGCGTGCATCTGTGGGGGGGGGGGGGGGCGCCTGCGACCCCGCCCCCGAGATGGCAGCGCCAGGATCACACAGGTCAGACTGGCCGTTACTACCTGCCTGCCCGGCCCTACCTGCCACTGCGTGTGCGCGTGCACGCGTGCGTGCGTGCGTGCTTACGTGTTGCGTGCGTGGCCCTGCGCACTACGACACGGAGGGCGGGGCCTGGCGTCCTGAGGCCTGGCCCTGGGGCGAGTGGGGAGAACGACCTCTGGGGCCGGGCCTGGCCTCACCACAAGCACGAGAGCTTTGCCGGCCTGCGGGGGTTCGGCCTGGGTCAGTGACAGCTCTCCCAGGTGCCCATGGCGCCCAGTAGCCGCCTTCCACTCCAGCCCCAGTCCCCGCGAGAACACAGAGGGGCAGGGCCCAATGTTCCCCGGGGCCTGGCCTGGCCTCTCTTGGGAGGCCAGCCGACGGGCTGAGGGCAGTGCGCAGTGAGGGGTGCGCGTGCGCGTCGCAGCCCAGCCAGGCGGTGGTCAGCTCCACCCAAAGGCGCCGAAGAAGCTGACCGGCGGCGTCCACTAAGGCGGCTGTTAAGCAGTTGGGAAACCGACGGGACTATCGCGGTCCAATTCGAAAAACATACAAATAATTCATGCTAGCATTATGTCACGGCGTCATTATAAATAATGTACTCACACTTCACCCACATACCGTCACAGGAGCCGCACCCACCTGGCGGGTGGAGTTCTGGGAGTCCCGTCCTAGGTAGCATCCTGATCCACATCCTGGACAACAGGCTCTGCTGACAGCCCAGGCCCTGGTGGAGGTCAGGCCTTTCCTCCAGCTGGTCCCTGGAAGAGACTGGGACCAGGCCAGGAGCAAGACAGCATGACAATGGACTAACTGATGTGGGGGGTGGTGGTGGGGGTAACCTCCTGGTCAGAACCCCCACCCTCTTCCCCACTCATCCTCCCTCCCCACTACCCTCCGTTAGGGTTAGCTTCTTAACCTAGTATGACCTGGGGCCACCTGACTGCTTCCTGTCTGTTGCCACTGTGCCCCCACCAAGTCCCTCCAGGCCCCTGCTCCACGGTCAGAAAGGCAGGGGGTGGGGTGGGGGCAGCAGCTGGATTTGCCCGGTCTGGACTCTGGGGGACGGGACGTCGGGTTCAATGTACCCTCTCCCTCTCAGACCAAACTCGCGGGTCTCCAGGCTTTGCCATTGCCCAGACAGCAGTCCGACTGCAGACTGAAGAGGGGCACCCAGCTGGTGGAGTGCGGGCCACACCCTGTCCCCCACCCCCTTGCAGGTCGCCTGCAGCCCGGGTCATCAGGTGGAGGGGCTGTCCTCCAAGCCCTCAGGCACAGACAGGGCTCCCAAGCGTCCAGCGCAGGACAGGGCAGGGGGCAGGCCACAGCAGGACCTTCCCCTCCCTCCAGCCCCTTCCCCTAATCCTCAGGGGCAGAGTGATCACTGCCCCCCACCCCACCCCCCGCCCCGCCCGCAGGCGCACAGTCCTCGGGGCAGAGGGACGCGCGGGCGCGCGCGCGCGCGCACACACACACAGACACACACAATTTCGGGTGCGGGGCGGCGCGTGAGCGAGCCCGGCCCAGCTGCAGCAGGCTCGGGCACGTGGCCAGCTGGCGGGGGAGGGCGCGGCGCTGAATCAGCTGCAGGGCGCTCGGGGCGGGCAGTTTTGGGAACTGTCGGGGAGGCGTGCCAGACGCTGGGGGTTTTCTGGAAAGCCGGCCGCTCCCGGCCAGGCTCGGGGAAAGCTGGGTGCTCGGGGTGGGCACTCTGCAGGACAGCCCCCTGCAGACGAGACCGAGGGGCAGGCCGAGTGCGGCCTCTCCGCGGGGGGAAGCTCGCTAGCTTCCCTCCGGAAATCGCTGAATCAGCACTCAGGTCCGGCTGCACCAATCCCGGGCTGGAAGGGACAGGACGCTCTCAAGGTCGGGGGACATCAATACCAGCAGGAACCCACTGCTGCTGCTCAGGGGGGTGCCGGGGGAGACTGCCCGCATCGCCTGCTCCTGCTCCAGTCCAGGAGGCAGCAGGATCATCCTGCGGGGGTGGGGGTGGGTACCGCGCCCGCCTCGTGAGTTGTGTGGCTCGGTCCCATCCTGGAGTGGGTGGGAGGGGGGCAGGAGGGGGGGGAGACAATGGCTCTGGCCCCGCCCCATCCTCACGCTGTGGCTCAGCACTTCCTCTGCGCATCTGGGCGGGCTGCCAGCCGAGCAGGCCGGACAGGGGCGACTTCTCACTGGTGCAGTCGCTGGGTAGCTTCGGGTGTGTGCACGAGCAGGCACCGCAGGTGCATCGTGCCAGTGCGAGCTTCTGCCCCCAGGAGTGAGGAAGAGGGACTCTGTGCGGACACGGGGAGTTTCCCCTCCTGCTGTCACACACACTAACAGGGGTGACAACACCACGGTCTCATTTCTGGCCGTGACCGCTGGTCTGGGAGGTATTTAGCAGGGAGGAATCTGCAGGTGGAATACGGGCCTGCTTACAATCGACGCCAATCTTCAGTTGGAGCCTCGGGAACCCAGGCACAGCTCTATGTCCGTCAGGGTCTCTGGGCAGGGAGGACTCCTTGGCAGTGGTTTCCTTTGCTCCCGGGAGCCCTTCACCAAGTCATCACGAAACCCTTTCCCCAACAGATTGAGGAACTCGAGACTTAGAACCTTCACCCCAAGTTCCCACTGGTCACGGGCACCCCACGGTGAAGGTAAACTCAGGGGACTTCAGGGTTTTCTCTGGAGTCCCCTCTTCAGTGACCAGCTCCTAATTCTGGCTGTTTGTAGGCCAGGCTCACAGTGGCTTTGGCATTCCTGAGACACTGTCTGCGGCCTTCCTGCCTGCCCACCCACGTGGTCCTTAGCTGGCAAGTGGCACTGGCACCTGGGCAGGTGCTTCCCTTCTGGTGGGTCACCATTCTTAAAGGGCCTGGGCTGGACCACAACACTGGGAAGCCTGAGGGACACTCAGGGGCCATGTAGCCATGGTGGCTGAGCAGCAAGAAATCGGAAGGGGTGTGCATGTGCGACTGGACACCTTCAGCAACAGAAGTAACCTCTTCAACCAAAGGGGCCCCGGCCCCAAGCAATCACCACTGTCCACATGTTAGGAAAATAAGTTTAATGCAGAATCTCAGTGTTGCTTGGGTGCTGGCAGCAACCCCTCCCACTGCCCTGCCTGCCCCAGAGGGCTCCGTGCAGCTGAGCGAGGTGGGGTGGGTGGGCAGGGGCTCGTCTGGGAAGCAGCGTGGTTTATAGTGCAAAAGGTTTGGGGGCAGGCGGCTGGAGGGCCGGGGCTCACACTGGTCCGGGCCGCTGTTTTTTTGTTTTTGCTTTGGGTTTTTGAGGCTTCTGTGTGGCCTGCAGGGCCCCTGGCCTGGTCTGCCTGGGAGGCGGCGGTGGTGGGGGACGACCCCCTGCCAGCATCCCAGCCTGTTTCTGCAGGGACATGACCAGGGGTCCTTTCCTCTCACCTTGTCCTGAAGCTGCAAGGGCAGCCATGGTCACACCACAGGGGCAAGGGGTTTTCCCAGTCCGGGTGCTCTTGCTCCACCCCAGGCCTTTCCTGCCCCCCCCCCCAGCTGCTCCCTGCAGAGTCTGGGTGGGCATACCTGGGGGGCAGCTCAGATGCTGACAGTGCAACCTAAGTTCCCTCTACCCCCTCACCCCCACACACGTGGCCTAGACTGCAGCTCACCAGGTGGCAGGCCTGCCTTGGGCCCAGGGACCCAACCAGCCCTTCTAGGTGGTGGCATCGGCTCAGGCCTTGAGCCAGGAACCTGTGGTGCCTCTGGAGGTGTGGGAGCAAACCTGTGACCTGGACACCTGGTGTGAGGTGGGAGAGAAGCTGGGGCTGGGGCGCGGGGGGGGGGGGGGGGGGGGGGGGGGGGGGGGGGGGGGGGGGGGGGGGGGGGGGGGGGAGGGCAGCAGGGCCTGTGGTGCAGGGTTGGCGGCAATGCAGCAGTGAGTGGAGCTGCCCCTTCTGCCTGGGGTGGGGGTGCTGTACAGCCAGCAGAAAGGCAGGCCCTCCCCCAACTGATGAGAGTCAGGGCTATTACAGGCCCCACCTCGGATGACCTGAAGGAGGCACTACGCAGTGGGGGAGGGGGCCCTCCCTCACTGTCCACACGGGAGGGAGCAGCAGGAAAACAGGGCCACCTGGTCCCTGTCGCAGAAATTGGTCTAAGCCCTTTTCTCTCGGGCGGGCGCCGGCAGGGCGGTGCGGTCTCACATGTCCACAAAGACCATGAAGCACCAGCCCAGGCCACCCACCAGCAGCACGGTCACGTGGACGCCGTAGAGGAGCAGCTCGTTGAGCAGGCGGAAGTCCACGCGGCGGCGGCCCAGCAGCAGCAGCAGCAGCGAGAGCTTGAGCTGGAAGCGCAGCAGCGCGCGCACGCCCAGGTACTGGAGGCAGAAGAGCGCGGCGAGCGCGCCCCAGAGCGCAGCGGTGAAGAGGCTGCAGCTGAAGTACAGCAGGAAGCGGATGAAGCCGTACAGCCAGCGCGTCTTCAGGTACACGTCGAAGTTGTTGTATTTGGTGCGCACCAGGTGGGAGGCGCGCACGGGCCCGCAGGCTGCGTGCAGGCAGGTGGTGTGCGGGCCGTGGAAGGAGCGCACCCGCCGCGGGATGGGGATGACCGGCATGGGGCCGGTAGCGGCGGACAGGCGGCCGTCCGCAGCGGCAGCATGGACACCTAGGACCAGGCGCACACAGCCCAGGCTCCAGGAAGACGCCGGCCTGCAAGGGATGGGGCAGGAGATGTGTGGTCAGCTCTTTCGGGGCGCTGGGGGGGCCCCACCCACCTGTGAAACCACCTCTCCGGGCTGTCACCGGCAATCCTGCCATGGTCTGGTTCCGCCCGGCTCGAGGTCAGCGTGGCAGCTGGACATGATACTGGCCTCCCTTCAATGCCCCACAGGAAGCCACCCGAGCCCAAACGGAGGATGGGGCTTGTCCACATGTGAGAGCGCCCAGGATGCAGCCGGGTGACTGACAGTGGAGACTTCCAGCTCACACGTGGGTGTTGTGGGCGGGGCCCGGTGGGCGTCACCTTCCTGAGACTGGCTCCTGATTGGTCCCAGAGTGGACTGTCAGGGGCCGCTACAGTCCCGGCTTACGCAGTTTGCCAGGGGTTCCAGAAAGAGGCACAAGGGCTACAGCAATCAATTGTCACCCGGAGGGCAGCGGCGGGAGAAAGATATGGCAAACCGCTGCGGCCAAGGCCGTGGGAATGGGTCTGTTGCCTTGGTCAGAAACGGTAGATGGCGTGAACACGTGCCATTTGCGCGAGGCTATTTGTGGGTGGGAAGGGTAGGCACTGGGAGCTTGGGGCGGTGAGATGAAAGGGCGAGCATGGGGACGGGTGGGGGCCCCACTCCTGCTGGTCCCCTGAAGACCACCGAGGCACCGGGAGGAGGGGGCACCGGCGGGTGCAAGCCCTCTCTGGCCACCTTCTTTCCTCTCTGGCATCACAGAACCCGAGGGGTGCGGCGGTTTTCTCTAAACTTCACCTCCCCACTTCCAGGATGGATGCACCACGACGCCCCCTCTCTCCACGGGACTCGGGGGTCGGCCGCAGCGCTGACCAGTCACCATGTGGTTCTGAAGGGCCCGCTTCCTCCCGGGCTCAGCCCCGGACAGGTGCGGGCAGGTGGAGGCAATGCGGGCAGCTGGGGTGGGGGCTCCCGGGGGTTTCGCATCCGCGAGGATGCTGTCCCCTCCGTCCGCCCCCCACCCCCCCGGTGGACCGTGTGCATGCAGATCGCCGGAAGCGGCTGCGGCCGCGCGCGCCTTGCGGAACCAGGCCCACCGCTCACCGGGCACCGGGCCCGCGCGCCGACGCGGCCTCCCGGGCCGCACCACCAGCGCAGCGCCGCCACTCGCGGGCTCCTTCACTTCCGGGTCCTGCGCCACCAGCACCCGGTCCGTTGCCCTGGAGACGGCCGGCCGGCCGGCACTTCCGCTGGTCCCGCCGCCCCCGCCCAAGGCGAACCCCAGGACCCGCTCACCGGCTGCCCTGTCTGCGGTGGCGCCGGCGTCCCGAGCCCCTGGGCCGGCCGGCGACGATGCTGGGGGCCGGGGCTGCGGGATCCTGTGTCCCTCGGGGCGCAGAGAACAGGGCGGCAGCATGGTGCCGAGGGCACGCGGCACCGGGTCTGTCCGAGGACCGGCTTCAAGATTCCCCGCCCGGGACCGCCTCGTAGGCCAAGGGACGCCGGCGCTCGGCCGGCTGCAGGGTTTGGTCCAGCGTGGGCGCCGTATCCAGTCCCTCCGCGGCCACCGTAGGGCGCTCTTCAGTTCCCCCGCCCCCGCGCCCCGTGCAGAGAAGCGCCTCCCAGCCTCTCCGCGGACCTGCGCCGCCGTCCCGGACTCCGGCGCTTCCCAGGTCGCGTGCGTGCGCGCCCCCTACGTGCTCCGCCGCCGGAGCCGGGCCTGCGCGGGCGCCCACAGCGGGTCTGCGCGCACGGCCCCGAGGGCGCACGCGCGCGCGCTCCGGGACTCCGTCGGCAGTGCGCAGGCGCGCGTCCTGGTCGTGGGCAGTGCGGACTGTGGTGCCCCAGGGACTGTTGGCTGGGGGCTGCCCCGGCCCCGGCGGCCACCTGGAAGCGGAGAGTCCCAGCCAGCCGCGCACACCTCCTGGAGCCTCCTGCGTCCTCCAGCCCGAAGGTCCCGTACAAGGCGCCCCTCCCAGTGAGACCTCTCCCCAAGATCGGGGCGGGCAGCCTGTCGGGGGCCCGCTGTTAGGTCTTTCACAGGACCGGGAAGTGACAGGCCCTCTGGGTGCTGGAGGATGGCCACCGAGTCCAGGCTGCTTCCACGGGACGCGAACACGCGGAAACAGTCGTGAGGGCCCAGGAGGGGCGAGGGGCGCCCCCCGCTGCGTGTTGGAAAATCCTGGGATTGGTCTGGGATCTGAAAGAGCTCAAGGGAGTCCCGCTGCCACGGTGGCCAGGAGCCTCGTCTTGGTGTCAGAGTCAGGGAGGGAGGGAGGGAGGGGAAGGGATGACCTCCCTGACCAGACACGCCCCTGCTGGGGAGCCTGGCCTTCTGTGACTGGCTGCCTCCGTGCTCTGTGCTGCCCAGCTCTCAGGCAGCCAGGGGACAGTGCACTGGCCATTCCCTGCTGACCCATCAGGGCCTCTAGCCTCTCCTCACATGCCTGGTGCCCTGCCTTCCTGCCCTCTTTTTTGGGGGACGGGTCCATGGGAGCCCAGTGAGGTGGGACGGAGGTGACCGGGACCCAGGCATGAAGTCAGGTGCGGAACAAGATTCTGGCCAGGAGAGCCATAAGCTTCTGGGCAGCAGCCTGAGAGGAGGGCAGGGGAGACCTTTACTCCGGCCAGGCCCAGATCTGAGGGGCCTTTCGGGCTTTGTTTTCTTGTCCAGCCCCTGCCAGCCTGACCCTCCCGGTCCTCTGCACCTCCCAAGCTCCTATACAGCCTTCAACACCCTACCCTAGCAGCCCCTCAGCCCACCTCTCCAGCAGGGTGCCACCCTTCCAAGGAAGTGTGTGTCCAGTTCCTCCAGGGCTCTGCTGTGGCCAGAGTCTGAAATTCCTTCAGGGACACCCCACCCTCCCCTGCTTCTCACAGCCCCTAGAATGTCTTTTCCCTCCTTTGGTTGTTTCCAGCTGACCCATGAAGCTTTTGCAGTTGCTGGGGGCGGGGGGGACACCCAGGTGCTCCTGGGAGGGTATTTGGGGGGGGGTGTCTGATGACTGCACAAACTTGGAGGAAGTGTTTGAAGAGTGGACACTCACTTCAATCCTCCCACCATGTGCCTCTCCCCCGCCTGTCTCACTGCCCCCCATGAGGTAGTCTCCAAATCAGGCGTTCCTGAGTGCAGGGGTCCGGGGCAGCCCTGGGGTCCTGGTCTCTGAACCCCATCTTCCTCCTCAGCAAATGAAGGCCCCCCCTCCAACCCTTACTGTCTCTGGGGTTGGCTTCTCCCGGACTCTGGGCCACTTAGCCCTGGAGGCTAGTGCCACCTGCTGGCCTTCCTCTAGCGTGAGCCTCACCCGCAGGGTCAAAACGGGCACAAGCCTGGCCTGGGCCACCTGGCAGGGCCTGTCCACTCACCCTCAGGCCTTCGCAGGAGCTGTGGCCTACACTGGCTTCCATTTCGCCAGGTGCCGGGGCCGTCGAGCTGCCCACCTGGAGAGAGCAGTGTGAACCCACCAGCCGTTTGCTCCCGAGGGTTCACTGCCTCCTTTGTGCTGTGGGGTCTCTGGGTGTCTGCTGACTTGGTGCAGGTGGGCACAGCCCCCACCCACTGACAGGACCCCCGACAGGTAAAGAGGCTGCCCGCGCCGGGATTGCCACCGGGCCTCAGAGAGCTGGCGTCCCAGGTCATGCTCCATGGTGCAGTGAATCCCAGGCGACGGGCTTGCAGAGGTCCTGGGGAGGGGAGGGGGGTTACTGTCCCGTGAAGGGGGCTGAGTCTGCGTTTGGTGACCTGCCCAGTGGCATCGGCTCCCCAACAAGTGCAGTCAGCCCCACAGGACTGGTACCCCAAAGCAAAGCCTTCACTGCCAGCGGGAAGGGGCAGGAAGGAGGGCCCGAAAGGACAGGACTTGTGTGTGTGGGCGGGGGGAGGGTTGGGGCCCAAAACAAAGAGGTCAAGCTCACAGTCAGATGGGGGCGGGGCATTTGAGCTGCCCTTCTAGGCCTGGTGAAATCACCGCTCATTGACCCTGTAGGACTGGGTAGAACTGCCCTGTGAGCTTCCAGGACAGTTCATGGGAAGCGAAAGCCCCATCTCCTGAGTAGTGGCTGGTGAGTGGTTTCGAACTGGGGACCTTGTGGGTCACAGCCCATCCTGTAATTACGACCCCACAGGGGCCATGTGGACGTGAGACCTGACCCTGGGGAGGACCCGGGACTCTTGGCTAGCAGTGGCATGCCCAACTGCCCTCCCGCAGTGGCCAACCACTCACCCTCCTGCATAAGCTGGGCTCCTGGCAGCCAGGCCCGGGACTGTGGCTGGGGACTGACCATGTCCACGCCCAGGGCCCCGAGCAGACAGACAAGCCCCATGCTCACCCAGTGGGCTCGGAGGGCACCTTCACATGGGGTTTCTGGGGGGCCTGTCAGTCTTCACGGGAGCAGCCTCCTCTTTGTCCCATGGAGCGGCTGGTGGATTTGAGCCCAGCCCAGCAAGCGTTGATGGCTGCCAAATCAAACTGGCCCCTGCAAAGCCAGCCCGCCCATGAGCCATGAAGAGTTGTCTCCCTGAGGTTGCTCAAGGCTGGGTCTTCAGTAGAACAGGCTGGTCTCCTGGGGGCCTCCGGGTGTGGGGGTTCAAACCCAGCGCCTCTCAGGGAGCACTGACACAGGCCGAACCCTGTTCTGGAGACCCCCCTGCTTGCTGAGAGGGAGGAGGAGTTGACGCCCTGACCGTGGTGACAGCAGTGCAGCCTTCAGGATGCTGGCAGCTGAATGTAAAGCCAGACCCTGCACAGACAGCCTCCTGGAAAACTGCAGAAACCAGGGGAGAGGCGTGGTTGGGTCCACAAAGGAGACAGTGGCCTGCCTGGGGCGAGTCCTCTGCACAGGCTTCTGTGAAGATGTCGCTGGGATTTCCTGCCCGCCTGGCCCCAGCCATGGTTTTCCCAGCTGCCTCACTCACATGGAGAGGGGAGACCTAGCACTGAAAGAGCATGCTGGGCGCGGCGGCAGACTGCCAGGGAGCCACAGGTCTGTCTGTCTGTCTGTCTTGGAAGAAGTAGGGCCGGCGTGCTCTTTGGAGGGGAGGATGAGGAGACTCATCTGAACTACCTGGGCATGTCCAGAGAGGGAGAGCGGCAGCGACAGAGGAAGGTCCTGGACAAGCGATGGATGGACAGACAGACACTGTGGCTGCGACGACCGCTGAGACCTGGGCCAGCACAGGACCGCTGTGGGTCTGCGCGGCTCCCTGGCCCTTGACAGCGGAGGCAGCAAGCAGCTCTGGGGAAGCAGAGACGGGCTTGGCCCGGGAGGAGTCTGAGCCCCTGGGAAGGAGGGTGGCACAGAGGACCCACCGTCTTAGCAGTCTGCTGCCCCTCAGGGATGTGTCCCCTGAAAACCGAGAGAGGAGGTCGGTCTGAGGCAGGCGGGCTCAGGCTCGGGTAGTGCTTTTTCTGGGGGTCGCGTCACAGAAGACAGCTCGTGCAGGGCCCCGTGTCGACAGGGAGGGTGTGTGGCAGGGCTGCTCGTGACTCCGAGCGCAGGCAGCAGCGTGTGTGTGTGTGTGTGTGCATGCACGTGGCATTGGGGGGCCGCCAGGTGTCTCTCGCTGCAGGACACAGGCTCACTAGGCCTGCACAGTACTTGCAGCGAGTCACAGACACGCAGGCAGATGACAGGGTGGCCGGGTGGGCGGGAGCGTTACCCTAAACCTTCTGGTCACTTAGGCAACGGCACAGAAAGGAAAGAAGACTCGGGCAGCCCCGAGAGATGCCGTGCTGCAGGGTAAATCTCAGGCAGACGCTGCATCCCCAGTGAGGTTTATTTTGGGCCCTTTGTGGCTGATGCACAACCCCCCCCCCCCCCCCCCCCAACGCCAGAGCAGGATTTAAAGTTAAATTATGCAAAATCAAAAACCAGGCTCCTAATACTTCATCAAACATGCGTAAAGCTGTCAGGCCCAAATAAATTCTCTCAATTAACTTGCTTCAGAGTGTGATTGCATTTGTTAATTTAATCAGCCCGGCAGGATGGGGCCCCGGGGAGATGGATGGCCGGGGGCCGCTGGGTAGGCACCTTGGTCCCGGCACTAGCCCCTCGGGGTGGGAGCTGCCGTGGAACAAGTCCAAAGCGCTCACTGCCCACTGGGCTACCCATGGGAAGGGGGACACTATATTTATGGCCTCTGGTCAGAACAAATCCCCCTGGCCTTGTGGGGCCCCAGAAGCCCCCGTGCCCTCTCTGAGCCATGGGCTGGGCTTCTGGACGTCTGCCTCAGAGCCAACCTGCCCCAGCCCCTCGGGGGCACCACTGAGCATCTGAGCTCTTCCTGGGAGCTGACAGGCAGCTGGCATGACCCGGCAGGGGAGAAGGGTGCCTGGAGCAGTGGTGCACATTCACTGAGGGGACGGAGGGCAGGCCCACCTCTCGCTGGACGATGCGCTTCTGACGGTGGGGGACCAGTGTCTGGCCCTCCCACACCTTCACCCTGCTCACTGCCCGGACAGAGTTCAGTCTGGGGGCGCCCTGACCACTCGGGACGGGCAGCATGTGGCGGTCAGGCCCAGTTCTCAGAGGCACGTGTCCCTGCTTGACCGGGTAGGAAAAACGTTTACGTGCCGGCAAGCCCTCCCAGGCAAGGCTGCGTGACCCCACAGAGCCCAAGGGGCCTCCTCCAGGTATGACCGGAGCCCCTGCCTTATGCTGTCCTCCTGTCCTTAGAGCTGGTGAGCCCCCTCCTGCACCCCCCCGGCCCTCTCTGGGGCGGACACAGACCTGGGGAGACCTCGGAGCTCCTGAGGGAATCCTTTAACACAAGCCCGCCCCCCTAGGCAGCTCTGTTCACTGGTCAGGACCCTGCCAGCCTGGCCTCGTGGCTTCTGGAACAGCAAGCTGCCTGCTGCTCTGGACTTGGGCCTCTGCGAGGTGGGGGGCTTGCCTGCGACTGTGCCTGGGGTCCCCGCTGAGTGAGTCCTTGACTGGGCGCTGCATCCCCTGATCCTGGGGACCTCTGGGGCCTCCCTCCGGCTGAGTGACTGGACCACAGGTACAGCTGGCCCCAAGCTCAGGGGGAGTGGCAGGGGGTGTAGTGGTCACTTCACCATCTGGGAAGCAGGCAATGGAGAGGCACCTTCAGTCACCACTCCTCATGCCCGGAGCCAGGCTCTGCCGAGAGCGGGTGGGCTGTGCCCCTGGGGCTCTCAGGGAGAGGTCCTTGCAGCGTGACTAGGCTGCTGAGTCAGAGCTCTGCCCTGCCTGGCGGGTGTGTCCCCTGTCCTCCTCTGTAGGGGTGACCACAGCATCCCAGTGTGTACCATGTGGCGAGGTGTGCAGCAAGGGAGGAAGAAAGGAAATTGACCTTGCCCCCGCTGAGGGCAAGCCTGTACCATGGAGACAGTGGCCCTAGCATCGGGCACCAGGATCCAGGCAGAGGGCCGTGCGTGAGTGCTGGGGGCCCAGGAAGAGCCCGGGGAGCCCTCCTCCGTGTGGTTGGATAACTTGGTGCCCCACCTCAGCACCCAGCCTGGGGTCTCGCCCCGCCCCAGGGGGCAGCTGGGGGTAGGGCGCAGGCCACGGCTGGCTGGTGCTGAAGTCCGGAGAGCTCCCTCCCCATCCCCGGGGCTCTCCCTCTCCGACACTCCCGTTTCTATCTGGGTCTGGGGAGCATGGCAGGCCATCTGCTGTGGGCGGGCGCAGGAATTCTGCAGGGGTGCGCGTGTCTGCAGCTGCATAGCCTCACAGAGAGCAGGCCCGGTGGGCGGCCCAGTGGTCTGACGTGGCATCCGGCGTGGCCCGCCTGCCCGCATGCACCACTGGTGGTCAGCAGAGGGCACCCTCGCCCTTCCTGCCGGCTCCGTGGGCCCTGAGCAGGGGCTCCCCACCCACCTGCCTGCGGTCGTGAAACCCACTCTCAGCTGGGCACCCCACACCACCGGGACCTCATGTTAGAAGAGGGGGCACCCCACTTTACCGGGAGAGGAGACCCATCCCCGCTAGGGGGGGAATCCCAACTGCAGTAGTGGGGAGACCCTTCCCAGGGGAGGGAGACCCCAATTTGTGGGTGAGGAGACGCCCCTAGAGGAGGGACCCCCCTCTGCAGGTGAGAACACAAGGAGAACCCAGCGCAGGGAGCCAGGATAGGGGGGCGCTGCTGCAGGGCTGGGGGGGACACGGTCCCACAGGAAACACACATGGGGGGACGGAAGATCCCCCTGGACTGAGGGGGGCCTGGTGCTGCCCCTTGGCACAGTCAGGTGGTCAGGTGGTAGGGGGCGCCTGCAGTGAGCAGTGGGGGCAGGCTCTGGGCTAGCCCTGCCTCCTCCAGCCTCCTGGCGGCCCCCCGCACCCAGCGCCACTGTGATAGACCCACACACGTCTCACCCCCCGAATGCGGGGGATCCCTCAAAGAGGTGTGCACTTCCCTTCCTGCCCTTGCCCCTGAAGGCAGCCTTGTTTGGGGACGTGGGGTGCGGTGATGAGGCTAATACCCTGGGAGACAGAGGGGGGCCCAGTGGGGCGGGGCGCACTGCCCACGAGGCTCCCTCTGTGAGCCATGGGCCAGCCGAGGAGGGAACTTGGAAGCCACCCCCATTGTGGCCTTTGAGAAGTCCTCAGACATGGCCACACCTGACCTCCCTGGACGCTTGTCTGAAACAAGCTCAGACAGATGAAGGAAGCCTCCAGGGACCTGTCTCTCTGGCCCACTGGGTCATCTGTCTGTCTGTCCCCTGTGACACTTGCCAGTGGCTATGCCCCCACAGATGACCGCAGCCACCGGAGATGGGGCCACTCCCATTGGGGCCCAGGTGACAACTAGCAGGCTGTTATCTGGACTGACCTTGGGGTAGGTGGGCTGTGCCCACAGCTAGGTGCAGGGGGTCACGCTGGCACTGCGGGGGGTGGGAGGGAACGACCGTGATGCCAGTACTGGGGGCATGTGAGTTCCTCTGTTTGCCCTTGGCTGCCGTGGTGGCTGCCCGCCCGGTGTCGTGAATCCTGTCCCAGTCTCATGGGCACAGGCCAGACTGTGCGGGGCCCTGCTCTCCTGGCTCGGGGGGCTGAGGAGGTCAGGGGGCATAGTGGGGGGTGGTGCACAGGGAGGAGGGCTGCAGAGAAGAGCTGCTGTGCCCCAGGAGTCCTCCCCCTCCCTCCCCTCCCCTGGAGTGGGGGCCGGGCCTGGGAGAGGGTCTCCCAGCATGCAGGCTGTCCCCAGGACATCAGTCACACAGCTGGGGCCCAGGGGACCACTTGTGGGTGGGAGATGGAGGCCCTCCGAGGGGCGTTTGCCGGCAGCCCCTTGCCCAGTGCCCCCTCTGTCACCGCCTGGGCCGCCCCGCCAGCATCGATCCCCTGCCTGGAGGCTTGGTGCCCCTCTCCCCAGGGTCTGGCCGGGCATTGACAGCATGCCCTGCCTTGTAATTAAGCGCCGTTTAATTAAAAACCCTGAGCTCTTTATTAGACCCGTGATTGATTTTATTTTCTGTGGTTGGTGAGGAGTGAATCGCAGGTGTGCAGGGGCCGTCCTCCCTGGACACACGGACACACACACACGCGCACACACACACGCACAGACTGTGGCCAGAGAGAGCGGGCTCCCTGCAGCAGGGCCGGGCGGGCCGCTGGGTCGGGGGAGGGGGGTTTTCTCGGGCTCGTGGCTGCAGGTCCACCTCTGTGTGCAGCCAGGAGGCCTGTTCATGGCTGGCCAGCGAGACTCCGGCTCATGGACTGGGCAGTGCTGTCGGGAGAGAGCGGTCTCTGGAGAGGGAGGCCTGCTTGGGAGAGCAGAGGAAGCCCTGGGCAGGAGGGACGGCAGACACAGCGGCTGCAGCTATGGACGCAGACCTCACAACTACAGCGTGGGGCCAGCACGGGGCCGTGTTCCCTTCCGCTGTCCACTGCCTTGCTCAGACCCAACTGACTGGACGGCTCCAACCTCGCCGCTCTGGCCACCCCGTCCCCGCCCCCACATGCCGTTCCGTGGCCTGTCTGCTGCTGTGACCCCAGGTCCAGGGACAGGTTTCCATGGAGTCCAGGTGACCCTGGCTTGCCACAGGAAAGGCCCACTGGACTCCAGACCTGAAGCCACAGAGTCTGGAGAGGGGAGGGGAGGAGCCCCCTGAGGCTGGAGTGACAGGAAGAGGCCACAGCTGGCTACGTCCCACCGGGTCCCACAGAGGGTGAGTGGGAGCCGCCCAAAGTGACGTCACACTCCCGGGGATCCTGCTGATGACCGGAGAGCTTCTGGAGGGTGTTTGGATGACCCGAAAAGCAGGTGGAGGGGGAAATGCAGTGGGGGGGGCACCGCCTCCAGAGAGGGACCACTCCTTTCTCCCCCAAGGAGGCCTCCCCCACCAGCCGTGAGGAGTTAGGAGCCTGCGTCCCTGTGAGATTGGAATGCCGGGTCACCTGCGGCCTTCTCATCCCAAGTCTGGGAAGCACAGCCTCCCTGGGCCGGGTCCGGCAGCATCACTAGTTGTTCAGGAGACGCAGACCACTGAGGTGGGCCGTGGTGGAACGGGGGGACTAGTGCTGGCGTGAAGGCCCCACCCACCCACTGGGGGCAGGGTCATAACCGGGTGTAGCTGCTGTGCAAGCAGGGGCAGACCCCTCCCCAACCCCCCAAATAGCGTTCACTCTAGAAGGACTGTGTCTTCACACGGCGGCCCCCACCGGAGTGGAAAGTGGACGCTCAGAGGCCCAGACGCTCCAAGGAGCCCAGGGGTGGAGTCGCAGCGAGACCAGCCGTTGAGGCCCTGGCCCCTGTGGGAGGAAGAGGAGGCTCTCTGCTCCCGTGGGGGGCAGTCTCAGGACCACAGGGACCACGGCGGACGACAGTCACTCAGTGGCCTTGGGCTGGGTCGGCGTTTTGTCCACTTTGGTTCACAGCAGCGCTTTCCACAGGGCCCAGGTGGACGCAGCCCCGGGTGCCCCAGGAGAAGGGCAAAGGCACGGGGTCCAGTGACCCGTGGAGGCCGAGCCCCAAAGAGAGGGGGAGCTGGAGAAACGGGCACTGCCAGGAAAGACCTGGACTCTGCAGTCCCACCTGGAGGAAGGGCTGGGAGCTGGAGACAGGGGGAAGCCCAAGTGGGGAGTCCTGGGGTGACCGATATGGGTGTGTTTATGGGGTGGTGAACCCTAGAACCAGAGAGCATGCGGCCAATCCACTCCCTGCCTTGGACGGTCTGTTTTGAGGTGGTTCGTATCAATGTGGTGAGAGTCTGAGGTTCAACCCCCCTGTGGATGAATATACAAGGCGGGTCCAGCTGCCTGTCAGTCACAGGCTGGGCATGGCCTTCTTGAAAGTCGGGGCACTGGAAACCTCCCCCTCTCTCCGCAACTCCGCCTTCCTGCCTGGTGGGGCTCTGCCTCCGCTGGGTCACTGACCCTGGGGCTATTGGTGGCCTGCCACACACCACGTTTCCACCCACCTTAGATCCACCGCCTGGTGACCTCCCAGCTTCCCACTTTCTCTGGCTTCACCGCCGGACAGAGCTGGTCAGGTCCTGTTGCACTGGGCCCTGGTCCTCAGAGTGCCTGACGCAGGTGCACAGAAGAGGATTGAAGAGGATGCATCGTTCTGGACCATGGCCTCTCACAGTGGGGGGTTCCAGAGCAGCATCCTGCGGCTCTCCTGTGCTGGCAGGAAGGCTGGGGATAAGGACCCACCTGTCAACCTGACCCCCCCCCAGAAGACAGCCTAGACCCCTGTGGAGGTACCATCTGTCACGGTCGGCTCAGGGTGCCTGACTGCGGTGTGGACATCAACAGGAAGAGCGGCAGAGGGAGGGCCTGGACTGTCTGAGCTGCAGACCAGGCAGGTCCAGCCTTCCTGCCGGTGCTCAGGGCTGATGGCCACATGGACCGCTCATGGCCAGAAGCCCTGGGGACTATGGCACCCAGTCCCAGGTGCTAGGACCCACTCCCTTCTGCCAGGCCCTGGCCCCTGGCATTGTCCAGCTCCCACCGCCTGGCCCCTTCAACTCCCATCTACTGGCCACTGTGCTCTCTGCTCACTCCTGAAACCCCAGCACTACCGCAAGGCCTGTGTGGCCAGGGAGTGTCCCAGGACGAGGTGCGGAGCCTGGGGGCAAGAGCGGGCCTCTCTCAGGTGCCCAGGGAGGTCAGTGCCCATGGCCCACCCAGTGATGGCCACAGCCACTGACATGTGAAGTGGGCAGTGTCTCATGGCCCTCCACTGACCACCTGCTGCCACCACTCCCATCTGCAAACATGGGGGGAGGCCTGCCCTAAGGCAGCCACCGTCCACAAGCACCCCTGCCCCAGGCCACTCCCTGCAGCCCCATCATCTCCCACCTTGTGCATCCCAGGTGTGGCGCCCACCCCCAGTGACTCCCACCCACTCTCCGAGGTGGCGAGAAGGACAAATCTTCCACATATTGATTTTGCTCTGTTTTATCCTAACGACCAGTAACCCAAACAAATAAAATTTCCTTTAAAAACTCCAGGCGATCGATGGCCGCGGGCTGCCCGGTGGCCCCTCCAGCGGCCTCCCCTGGGCCAGTCCTGCTTGTTCCTGATGGCAGCCCAGGCTCTTAGAAGGCCTGGGGGGCAGGGGGCATGCCAGGCGTGCTTGAGCAACGGCCCCCCTCATAAAGCAACCCCCCAGCCCCCCGCCCAAGCTGAGGAGGTCATTTAAAGACCTGTCTGCAGGCTGTAAAACAAAGCGCTCACCCCCTGGTCCTCTTCATCCATCCTGCCCACGGCTGTCCCTGGCTGACCAGACTCAGGCACGGAAGGCCATAGAAGTTGAGGGGCGGATAGTTGGTGGCCCTCAGGTCAGGCAGGGGCTGGGTCCACACACTGCTGGGTGGACCAGGAGGGTGGATTGGGTTTCCGGTGGGACAGTCCTTGTCCTGGCCATATCCTGGACCAGCCCCTGGGTGGGATCCAATCGGGGACCCCAGGCCACACTGCCAAGAGGTGACCCCTCTGCTCACTGAAGGGGCCTCCCCTCCCTCATCATCTGGGCCTGGTCAGACTTCTGGTGGGCAATGAAGAGCTCTGTCCGCAGAACACCCCCTCCCAACAGGTCCCCCAGTCCTCACCCCCACCCCCAGCATGCTCCCAGCAGGGACAGCTCCAGGACGTCTGCTACCTGCCTTATCTGACTGAGGTGACAGCAAGCAGGGTGTTTGTGCCGCCTGCCCCTCCCTCCTCAATACCCCCCATCTCTCCCCTGCAGGCGCCCTGTGTCTGAAGTGGGGCCGACTCCAATGGGCTAGAACCCTGGTCCCCATAATTCAGGGGGAGGGGACCGCCCCCCCACCCACCCACCTGGCGGGCGCTGCCTGTCTGCCGTGGTGGCCAGAGGACAGACGCAGAAAGCCACCCCCGTGAGCACGGGGCTCTCCCCTGGGCCTCAGTTCCCCCTGGGGAAAGGGCTGACGACACTGGTGGTCACCTCTGAGTCACCGGTCACTGGGACGGTGAGAGGACGCAGCTGTGGAGTGACTGTGATGGAGACACGAGCGACTGCGGGGTTGGGAGGGAGCGGGCCCCACCTGGGACAGGCGTGCTCGGAGGAGCTGGGGCGAGCGGGGTGCACGTGACGTGTGTGCGTGAGTGTGACTGTGCCTGTGCTGTGCGCCGAGTGTATGTCGATGGTGCACATGCATCTACATGATGGGTGTGCTGTGTGCATGGCGTGTGTTCATGTGTGTGCTTGGTGTGTATCTGTGTACATGTGTGTACCGTGTGGACACATGTGTGGCTGGTGGCTGTGTACACACATGTCTGTGTGAGTGCCAGGTACATGATGTGCATGCCTGTGTCTACATGTATGCATCTCAGGTGTGTGCTGGTGTACGTGTGTGCGAGATACGTGCCCAATCGTATATGTGTGCATATGTCTGATGCATGTAAGCTTGGTGTGTGCCCAGGTACATGCATGTGCGTGTATGACCTTGCCTGTGTATCTGCACACATGTTCCTATGTGTGCATGTGTGTGTCTGGGGGTGTGTATGTGTGTCTGTGTATACACGTGAGTGTGCTCCTGTGTGTGCCTCTACAGGTGTGCACCCACATGTGTGCCGATGCATGTCTGTGTAGGTGTACGTGTCTATGACATATACCTGCGTGTGTGCATGTGCACAGGAGCCCAGGTGCACCAAACAGAGTCCACAGTGCTGAAACCCAGATGGAGGAGGTGCCCCAGCGCATACAAGGAGGCCCAGTGGGAGGTCTTCCTGCCTCCTGGCCAGGGGAGGCCCAGCCCCATGTCACCCTGCCCTCCAGGAAAGCCGGCTGCTGGGGCTGCCACTGCCCACCCGCCCACGCGCGCATCCCAGCTGCCAGGAGCTCGGGGCGCCGGGGGGAGCGGCTCATCAATTATGGAGCCCCGGCTGAGGCAGCGGGGCAGCAGCACACAGCGGGCGGGTTACCTGCGTGCAGGTGTTGGTGCAGCTGAGTGGGCGGGCGGGCCTGGAGCGGCCGGAGGAGGCCTCACTCGGGAAGCAGCCCGCGTCTAGGCCCCAGCCCTTTCACAAAATCCCGTGGATAGAGAGGGATGGGGGCCCCAGTTCTCCATGTGTCCGAGGACTGGTGGATCCAGGGGCATGAAGTCAGGGAGTGCCAGGTGGGACCCTGTGCCCCCATCTCACCCTCAGCCTGCCCCCCCTGGAGTGCCCTAAGGCTCAGCTGGCCCCGGTCCTCCTGTGGGCTGCAGGCAGGGGGTGGGATGGCGACCAATCCCACCCAGGAACCCACCAAGTGCACCCACCCTGCTCGGGGCTTGCCCCACGTGGAGGTGACCCTGGGTGCTGGTGGTGCAGACCAGGCTCGAGACCCCAGCCCCGTCTCTCCAGGTTTATGGGAGGGGGTGGCTCCTCAGACACCCACCGCGAGCCGACTGCCAAGCTGCTGGGCCTCTGGGGACATTCCCTGTCCAGCAGTCAGCCTGGCTGCCCTGGCCTGCTCACCAAGGCGGGAGCAAAGTGGCCCTGTCCAGGCCACGAGGAGTGGATGCAGCTGGAATCCGAGCCTGGGGGTCACCCATGCTGCCCACACCTGCCCCCCGCAGCGTTGTCAGAGGCCGAGAAGGGACAAAAGGGCAGGCTTGTGTCCGATGTCAGGACACCAGATCCTCTGGCCCTGTGGGCGCCCGCAGCCCGGCTCTGCACAGGGCCCCTCTGAGGGCCTGAATTATGCACAAGGCCACGGCTGCGGGCGGCAGATGGCAGGGAGGTAACTGGAGCCAGGCAGGGCTGCCCGGGGCATCGAGAACCCTCCCCTCCCCCTTCTTCTCCCACCCACTGCCTCCTCGCCAGGGGCCAGAGGACACCCAGGGAGACCTCTGGGAGGGAAGAAGCCGTCACAGGAAGGGGCTTGTCCTCCCACCTGGAGCCCAGAAGCTTCAGGGAGCTTTCAAGGCTGCTCAGATCCAGACTGGCCAGGGTGGGGAACATTGAGCCAGGCAGGGAGGGCTCCTGGCACCCGCCTCAGTCCCTCCCATCTAGGCTGGCAGGGCTGGAGGGCTTGTGGGATGGGGGTGGGTCAAGAGAAGGTGGACAGGGCTAAGGTGGGGACTGGTGCTGAGAGGGGCTGGGGGCCTCTGCCGATACACAGTGGGGAGCAGGACGCCCTCTCTGTGGGGCCCACTCAGGACCAGGTCAGCAGGGTCCCGTGGACCTGAGCATGTTTGAGGAAATGGCATGGGGTGGCCACACAGCCTGGGAGGTGGGGCCAGGCTGGGGCCTTTGGGAGGGGGGAGGCTCTGTCTCCTCCCCCTGCACCTGTGGCTCCTCCCCACCTGAATGCAGGTGTGCGGACAGTGTCCCTTACCGTGGTGACCAGGGCAAGGCCGACTGGCCCCGGAGGACAGGGTTGGGACCCTGGCTTGGGGCAAGACTTGGGATGCAGAGATGCCCGCCCCCTCCGGCCAGGAGTCAATCCCAGTGCAAAGGGAAGCAGCATTGGGGGGTGACTACACCCTGGGGAGCAGGAGGGGCCGAAACTGGCCAGTGCTGGGGAAGGGCCTCAGGAGAGGGGGCAGGGCCCCGGGACAGGACAGGGCCTGGGTGGTGGCAGAGGGAAGGAGTCTGTGGCCCAGGAGAAGAGTGTTTACCTCCAGCCCTCGGCTCAGACCTCCCCGACCACAGGCCGGACCTGCAGCCCCTTCCTCGTCCATGAGACGCTCCTGCCACCCACCTTGTCTGCCAGGGCCCCGGAATGGCGGGCTCAGGGCCCACCTGGCCAACCAAGGCCTGGAGCGGCCACGGACCCCACTCAGCTGCGGTGGCCAGGCCTCCTTCCCCACTCTCCCCCTCCCATCCAGGAAGGAGCGGGCCCACAAGCTGCCAGCGCGGGGACCGAGTCCCAGTGGCGCGGGGCGGGCGGCTGAGCGGGTGCCCGGGATGATTTATTGCAGAATTAAGTGTATTACAGGGGGTGGGGGGCGGCGGAGGTTGGACGCGCCAGGACTGCCCGAGACACGCTCAGGAAACCCAGCTAATTAAATACATTATGCAGCATCACCCTGATTGTTGGGAATGAATCCGTTTAATTACGGCAAGAATCAGGCGTCATAATTAACGTCAGCGCGCTCAGTCAACACGGGGTGGGGTCGGCGGTGGGCACCGGCTGCACAGCCTTCCTGCTCGCCACCCTGCTGGCCCCTGGGCCCCGCAACACCAGGCCCAGACAGGAGATGCCCTATGCTACCCTTTTGCAAAGGACGGGCCCCTGCAGAGGACACTTCCACCCGCTGGCAAGACAGGGACAGGGACCAGGGCTCACGGCCACTGACAACAGAACCCCAGGGCTGCCCGACGTCCCGGCTGGTCAGCAAGTCTCAGGCACAGGCCTCGGACCAAAGTGCTCGTGCTGGGCAAGACGGAGGGTGGCAGGGTGGTGGGGGACCCCGGGTGGGTCCGCGAGCGAGGGAGGCAGGAGGTGGGGCTGGAGCTGAGTCCACCAGGGGCTCAGGGATGGGGGACACAGGTGCAAAGGCTCAGTGGCAGGAATAGCAGGTGGCCAGGGCCTGGGAGCACAGCCTGACTGTGACCGCTCCACACCCCTGTTTTCCTGGGGGCTTCTGGAGAGGCTCTGGATGGACCTCACGGTCCTCTTCGCTCCTCCCCCAGTGACTGAGCCATGGGCATCCGGGGACTGCAGGAGCCCCACCCACCCCCTTGCCCCCACCCTGAGATGCGCTCCGAGCATCTGCCCTGACCTGGTGACAGGCAGAGGGGACATGGGTCATGACCTAGCACCTATCTGCCATGAGGTGGGGGTAGCTGGGCCCCCACCCAGACGCTCAGTCCAAGCCCCCAGTCTGAAACCCCAACGTCGCAGAGCTGTGGTCCCTGCTCCCGAGGGATCCCCTCAAACTCACAGTGAGTGGGGAGTGGACATTGTGGACAGTGAGGGTTGCATGCTGGCAGCCTGGAACCCACAGAGAGGGGGGGATCATACCTCCCAGCATGGGGTGCCCGCCAGGGGCTCTGAGACCCCGAGCTCCCACTCTGCACTGGGGGCCTGGGGGGCTGAGTCTCCATCAGTCATTCAGATGTGGTGTGACTGAGAATCAACTAGGGGTCTCACCGGCGGGCCCCCATCCCCATCCCAGCCTCAAGGTCGGGCTGTCTCTGACGTCACACGGCCAGCCCCAGGGGCAGTGGGTCAGGGGCCTGGACGCTGGGAGAACAGCCAAGCAGAGGGCGCGGGCTGGGAGCCACTGAGCCCCCTCCCATTTCGTCCCCGGGCTGAGCCGATCAATCCGCTATCCAGCTAACGAGTGGCCCCCATTTGCATGCTTAACAGATGCAGGGCACGGGCGGGCGCGGGAATTGATTGAAGCCTGGAGTGTTTTGGTTAAGGAGAATTTAATTTCCAAGGGTGCGCTCGGAATAGATTGCGGAGACAGACACCGTGCCCCTGAGGAGGCTGGGAAAAGTGTCTTTACGGGGGACGGGGGTGGGGGGTGGGGAAGTGTTTGCTGGGCAAGACACACACACGCGCACACACACATACACGCGCACACACACACACACACACACATGCACGCACACACACGCATCTCTCCCGGCTGAGCGAGGCCTCACTGGCTTGGTATTGATCTCGAAGCATTGAGGCTCCTAGCCTAGCAGATGGATTGTCCTCCAGGATAGGAAGGCATCCCAGGCCACCCTTTGGAGACCCACCTTCCTTGGGTGGGGGCGTCTCCCTGAGATACTGCAGGGGGCTCCCACAGGCTCTAACTACACAAAGCCCGCCCCTCTCTCCGATCAACATGTCATGTCCATTCCCAGTCTCCCCCTCTGAAAGTGAGGCAGCCAAGCACCATCCTTTGCAAGAGATGGGGCAGGGATCAGGGCCCCGTCTGTGACAGGGATCAGGGCTCAGTCTATATCTTGGATCAGAACTTAGACTATGGCAGGGCTCAGGCTTCAGTCTATGACAAAGATCAGAACCTAGTCTATGGTAGCTTGTGGCCGGGCCCAGGGATCAGAGCCCAGTGCTGAGCAGATGGGGGTGGAGATATGGAGACCCCCAGGTTGGAGGTCAGGGAGGGTGGAGCTGGGAGGGGGCAGGGCAGCAGCAGGGCCTGCCCTCAGGAGGTGTGGAAGCTCCCAACACCCCTGGGTGCAGGGCTGAGCCTTCTCTTTGCTGCCGGGCACCCTGCTTGTCTTGTCTCTGAGCAATTTGCCGCGTCCCTCGCTGGGGGACAAGAGCACATTGCACCCCAGCAAGGGGGGTGCACGGAGAACCCAGTGCAGCAGCCAACACCGGAAGTGTTCCCCAACGGGGGCAGCTCCAGAGGCTCTCGCTCCAAGGCCCCTGAAGACAGCTGCCTGGCCAAGCAGCCAGCTGGCAGAGATCCGGCATGGTGCCTGAGTTCACAGGAGGGGCCCCACAGAACACGGGCCTGACCAGCCAAGGGCGATGGTGTCACAGACAAGGTCAGCCCACAGCGGGGCAGCGGGACATCGGCCGGCAGGGTGCGACCAGAGGGCGTCCAGTCCCATGTCCCGGGAAGCCCTCGCTGCTGAGGTCAGATGGATCTGGGCTGAAAGCCGTTGGCTTGTGTTGCTGGACTGCGCAGGCATCCGTCCGCCTGTGTGGGTCACGACAAATCGGGACAGCCTTGAGAAGGCCGGGAGTTCCAGAATCTTGAGTGAGCCCAGACCAGGGGCGTCCACAGAGGGGCCAGAGTCAGGATGTACCTGCCTCGGCTGCACCCCTTCAGCGTAACTTCAGAGAAGCCGAATTCAACGATGGTGGACAGATATGGCCTTGGGACTGGAGGAAGGCGCGCTGCCCTCCTGTGCCGTGCAGGTGAGGCACCTTGCTTGCTGCAAAGGAGAAAGACCTGTCGCATCTGCTGATGCAGGTCGAGGCCGGCGGTCTCGGGTTGGGTTGCAATTCAGTGTAAAGAAAACAGCCCTCCCAATGGGGCCGACAGACAACACCCAATAAACGGGAGAGATGGACACTGTCTGGGATGTGGCTTCGCTTGGGCCACAGTCAGTGCTTCGTGGAAGCAGCAGTCGCAAAATCGGAAGACCTGGTGCCTTGGGCGAGCCAGCTGCAGAAGATCCCTTGAAGTGTTCATCAGCATGGCTGTCACTCTGAGGCCCAAGCAAGGTGTTCTCCCTCAGAGGGATGTGGAGATGGGACCATGAACGAGGAAGACCAGAGGTCTTGGGGAAGAATCGTGTGTACGCCGTGGGCTGCCCGAAGAACAAACAAACCTGCCCTGGGGCAAATGCTGTCAGATGCTCCTGTGGCCGTGACATCGTCTCCTGTCAACTCGCATGAAGGGGTGGAGCCTATCCTGTCAATCAGGTCACCGCCAGTGGCGCCTCGGTGTGGGCGTGGCCTTCTCCTGAGGATTCTGGGAACTCCCTTCCTCGCTGGAGGTGGGACACACACTCTCCTTGCGTGACATTCCTGCTGACAAACCACATGGAGCCCCGCTGATGGGGCCAGAGCCCTGGAGCGTGAGGAACCACATGGAGACCTACGCCAGCGCTGAGATGCTTCCACCGCCACTGGATCCACAAGACCTTCCACCCTCTGGCCTGTGAACTTCCTGCATTCGACGTCATTGTAGGTGTTTTGTGAGTCTGAAGAGGACTTTATAGACTGGTTTGGGACATGTGGGCTGATATCAGTCTTATGGACTGGATGTGGACTGGGCTGGGCTGTTTTCTTACTATATAATGACTCTCTGACATAAAACTCTTTCACACACACACGCATGCACACATGCACAAGTGCCCCTGGATTTGTCTCGCTCGCCCACCCTGACGGACACAGCTTCTTACTAGCAAGGGTGGTGAGACGCCGTGTCCTGTACTGCAGACCTGTGTGGCCAACAGGGGCCAGTCCTTAGGGAAGGAAGTGTGTCAGGCAGGCAGGGTCTGTATGGACAAGGAATTTCTATCACGTTGCAGACGTGGCTGATGACGTCAGTTCAGGGCAAGTCTGAGGGCTGGGCGTCAGCTGGAGGCACCTCCTGACTCGTCCCGTGGCTGCAGGAGCTGGCCAACAGGACGCAGGACAGTGAAGCCAGCAGAACACAGGCTGGTGGCCGCCCAGCTGAGTGAATCTGCAGTTGGCGGTTGTCTGCTGGCTCCTGGGACTGACGGCAAGATGACAAGGGGTCCGTGATGCAGATGCAGGATTCGGACGCGGCCACGTGCACACACTGTCCGTCTGTAGTGGGCCTCACCCAAATGCCTCTCCCTCAGTTGTGTCCAGGCTCTGTCCAGAAAGAAGACCCAGTCATGGGACTGACCACCCCGTGGCCCACCCGAGCCGGCTTAAGCCCAGCCGTGGCACACACCCTGCCAGGTAAAGTAGCAGGACAGAGGAAGGGGGCTCGATGAGCCGCACAGACATCGTGGTTGCTGCAGGGGGGACAGTGCTGGAGCGGGCAGTGTTCACCAGGGAGCTGTTGTCTGGGGCCTGCTATGGGTCAGAGATGGCCTGATGGCACCCCACCACACGCCTGACAGTTCCTGGAGAAGCCGGCCACAGGATGACCCTGCAGTGCAGCAGCTTCACTCTCGGGTCAGTCAAAAAGTCTCACTGCCCGGGTCCCAGGTCATGAGCTGAGATGGCCCAGTTCTCCGTTATCAGTCGGGAGCACCCCCAGGGGACCCCCATGCCCTGCACACAGGGCAGCTGCAGCCCCGGGGTGGAGGGCCGGGACCAGTGGCCATGACCCTCTGACAGGGTGGACTGCCAGGCCCATGAGTGGACAGCTCTTTGAAATCACAGCTACCTGGCGGCAGGAGGAGGTCTGGTGGAGTCTGGCAGCCAGCTACCGACAGGTCAGCAGTCGCACCTCCTACATCTCCTCGGGAGAAAGGGGTCACAGCCCCGAGACCCACAGGGGTGGTCCCGGCCTGTCCTGCAGGGTCCCTCTAAGTCAGGACGCACTTGATGGCCGTGAGTGAGGCCCCAGCCGTGCCCGTCGGAGACCGGCCCACCAGCAGGTGCTGACTGGGCCCCTCGTGCCGGCCAGCAGCCTGGGCACCTGGCTGCAGACCAGACAGCAAGCCCAGGATGCTGCCACCTCGCCCTCTGGGTGCCCCCGCCCCTGGGGATAGGCCGGTTACAAGGGCCCGTGGTGACAGCTTGAAAGGCAGATGACACGCACTGGCGGGGAGGGGGTGTCCTCTCAGGTCGAGGGCCATAAATCGCGGGTCCCCGGC
>PVJH01016970.1:0-49046 GCA_004026705.1 Nesogale talazaci
GAAACAGCCTTGTGGATACAGAGCAGACAAGATCAGTGATAGGAGGGTGCAGGGAGAATGGCTACCAAGGGCTTCAGGCTTTTAAATAAGCTGATCCCATCCAACGAAAAAGCATGGATCAAGGAATTGTATACTTTTGCCACCCTCTGATAGAATAAGTTACTCTTCCACCTACCTTGAAAAAGAGTAAACAAGAATTAGGTAGAGATGTTGGAAGTTATCCCAGTCTGGTGGAAGTGTCCTCCTAGAAGAGTGAGGCCCAGGAATGAGTGTTCCCCGCTTGCTATTTTTTGTATAAATATGTACAATTACAGAAATGAGTAAGGAAAAGATGGATTTGAGTTGTTGAGTGTAAAACTGATGATCTGCTCTGGAAACATTCGGCTAGCACACATTTTTTGTTTTCCATTTTCATCTATATTTTATATGATCCCATTTTCAGTGTTTGGAAGCGTGTGTATACATATACACACCTATGTTTTAGTAGAAATAATTTTACACTAAGTTGTCCTATATAATGTCCCTTTAAATGGCTGCTTAGAGTTGCCTAAGATGATGAGCTATCATGCCCCCTTGAGCAACAGAACCATTATGTCAGATTAACAAGGATTCCTAGAAACTTTAAGCAATCGCTGAGTCCGGAGGTGGCAGATGTCATAACTGGATGATTCTGAAACCCAAAGCATTCTGTAAGGCAGGAGGACTAGGGCCACTCCTCCCCTTTCAGGTCAGAATTCAATACCATCTAGGACGAAGCAACCCACAATTATTATTCATCTTTGTCCTAACCAGTCTGTTTTTCCTCATCCTATATCCACCCTATAAGAGGTTTTCCGTGTTTGAATTCCACCAGAAGGATGAAAGAGGGAAACAGTGGACCCTAAGATTTGTATGCCCCAAGGCCCTCTTCCAAAACTAAAGGGGTGGGGTAAGGGAGTGTAACATCTCTATGGGCATTCCAGTTAAGCAAATTATTGAAGTGCCCTCTTGCTAAATGAAAGATGGGCAGTTCTGGTCTACCCAAAGGCATCTAAAAAAAGCACTCACTAGTTGCTTGACTCTGGCACAAGTTTCTTTACATTTTCATTTGTGCTTTTTATCTATTCACATTTTTCAGAAGTAGAGATGCTTTTGAAAATTGCGTGGAGCGCAGTCTGTTCTGACACACATGGAATTGCCATGAGTCAGAACCAGTTCTGTGGCCACTGCTTGTTGTTGGTGGTGTGTGTGCATTCTCTGCACACCAAAGCAATACATAACAAAGCTGGGTCAATAAACACATAAACCAAAAAGCACATTATAATTTCCCTGTGAATACAAATGTAGGGGAAAAGAAAAAAAAAGACTTTAATGAAAGCTAGTAGCAAATCAAAGACAGGATCACAGGATATGGCTAAGTTGCCTGTATCTCAGAAATATACCAATGTTTTAATACTAATATAATTTACCTTATGAAAAGATCAAAGGAAGAACACCCTATGATCATCTAAGCAGATGCCCAGAGGTTTTTTGATAAAATTCAAGATTTTTTAAAAAAGAAATATCAACCAGTTAACCAGTTAATCGAAAGGACAGCATTTACTCAAGGACAAAGTGCAGAGGACTAGGAAAAAGGAAGGAAAAGAAACACAGAAAGAATGTAGGACAAACAATGGTACATTGAGGGGATTGCAAGCGTTGAGTTCAAAAAAACATATGCTTGAATTATTGAGTGTAAAACTGATTATCTGCTCTGTAACCTTTCACCTAATTCATAATAAGAGTATTTTATGGCTTTTAAAAAGATTTTTGATTTTTTTGCTTTGAAAAAAAAAAGATTCTTGAGGGTTGAGCCCCGGTGGTGCAGTGGTTGTGTGCGGGCCTGTGGCCCACTGGGTTGGTGGTTCAAATCCAGCAGCAGCTCTCCAGGTGCAAGACTGGGCCTCCTACTCCCACCAGAGGGCAGTGATGCCCTCCCCAAAAAACAAAAAAATAAAAAGATTCTTGAAAAAAATTCAAGATGATTTTTTTGTTAAAACTTAATTAAATGAAAACTCTTTAGTATGATTAGAGGAAGCTTTCTTGACATAATATTTGTCCTTTGAAATATCAATATCATAGTTGACCAGTTAAGTAAAACCAAACCAAAATACACACATAATCAAAGTTAAGTGTTATTAAGTGTATTACCTCACCTTGTGTGGTGATTCTAGTTATTACAATAAAAGAAAAAAGAAGGAGGTATAAGTCTCAGAAAGAGAAGCTGAATTTTAGATGACAACTTACTTACAAAAAAGCAGTGGGACCCATTTAAAAACTATTTAAAATGAAAAATAGAGGTGTTGACATGGCTACTCTACTGATTCATCCAACAGATATGTATGGCATGTCTACTATGCACTGAGAAGTGTGACAGACATTGTGAGCAAGGTCAGAGCATTGCATTCTAAAAACTGGAGACAAAAAATAATCCGAAAGGAGAAAATGACATAAATTTAGAACTCAAAATGTGGGCTGACCCAAATTATAGCTAAGTGGGAGGGGTGACAGGATGATATGACTGAAGCAAGAGGCGTAGGGAAGGTTCTGAGGTGCCATTGAAGCCGAGGCCTGTAGGAAAGACTAGATGTGGGAAATGGGGAAATAAATGCATAGATTTCCATGATGTGGTTATGTTTGAATAAAATGTGTATCAAAATGAGCTGTGCTGTCTATAAAATCTTCTGAACAGAAGTCAACTTCATGCAATCCCTTTTGTTCCCTGACCCAGATAATGTGACTTAGTGGTTCAGGTCATTGGTGTTTGTTCAGCCTGCTACACCAGGTGTGGGAAACACTGACGTGCAAAGACAAACCAAGTTTCTGTCCCGAGGAAGCTTGTATTCCCCAAGAAAGAGAGACAGATGATACCTAAGTAAATAAATAAAAGACTTTCTGGGCTGAGCCCCGGTGGCATAGTGGTTGAGTGCAGGACAGCAGCCCACTGGGTTGGCGGTTCATATCCAGCAGCAGCTCTCCAGGAGCAAGGCTGATCCTCCCACTCCCACCAGAGGGCAGTGATGAAAAAAAAAACCTTTCTAATTGTGATAAGTGTTATGAAGAAAATTAACAGGGTGATGTGAGAGAGAATAAGTTGGAGAAGAATGGACTACCTGACATGGTTGGTCAGGAAGTTTACCATGAAATGGCAAGTAAGTGGAGACCTAAAAGGTGACAGTGACCTAGCTAGGAGATGGGTTTTCCAAGGGCAAGTGTTCACACTCCAAGGCAGGAGAGGTTGGCATGCTCTAGAGCAGTGGTTCTCAACCTGTGGATCGTGGTTGAGTGACCCTTTCACAAGGGTTGCCTGATTCATAGCAGTAGCAAAATGATAGTTATGAAGTAGCAACAAAGATAATTTTAGGGTTGGGGGCTTACCACAACATGAGGAACTGTATGAAAGGGTTATGGCATTAGGAAGGTTGAGAACCACTGCTCTAGACGGATGTTGCTGGACCATGGTATATACAAGAAGACAAACATTAAAAGGGTTGGAAAAGTCAGTCTGGGTCTGACAATGTAAGGTATGTTAGACCACGACTAGAGAGTTATCATTCTAAAGGCTAAAGAGTCAGAAGTGTTGAGTTCAAGCTGTGACTACACACTTTACTAGCTGTGTGACCGTGGGCAATTATTTTACCTCATTTGTGAAATGAGGGTAATAATAGTAGCTATGTCATAAGGTTGCTGAGTTAAATGAGATAATGTATGCAATGTGCATGGCACATCATAAGCCCTCATGAAATAAGATATTAATAAAAAGAGTCAGAGGGGCTGAGCCCGGGTGGCGTAGTGGTTGTGCGCGGGACTGCGGCCCACTGGGACGGAGGTTCAATTCCAGCAGTGGGGCTGGGCCTCCTACTCCCACCACCAAGAGCAGTGATGCCCCCGCCCCCCCCCCCCAAAAAAAAGAGTCAGAGAATATTGACAGAAAGTTTCTAGATATGATCATTGAGAGGGTATATGTGGACTCTGGGTTTATTGAGAGAAAGAAGTTTCTGCGCCTTGCATCAATGAGAATTATCTACAATGGAGGGTCTTCATGAAGCTCACAGAATATCTTTATTGAAGATGAAAATATACCATGTACACTTGTCCCTGATCTGGAAAGTCCAATGAGTATTACTGGAGCAGAAAGTCTGCCCTCTGGAAATAGAGTAGACTCTAAAACAACAACCAGATAAGAGGAATTCAGAACGTTCATGGGAAAAACCCATTACCTTTTCACTGCGTTCTCCTGCAATCCTTTTAAAGCCCCTTTCTACAAAGTCCGTCTCCATGCATAGGGACCTCATGGGAGCCAGAGGGATGACGTGTGCTCTGCTGCATTTTCAGGAACGGCTTTTCAAAAATAGGTGACTAGGCTTTCTTTGGAATCACCTCTGGATGTGCTTGGACTTCCAACCTTTTGGTTCACAAGCGACCGTGGTCCTCACTTGGCCGCGCCCTGGGACTCCAGGGTAGCTTTGAAGTTTGCTAAATCCCATCCGATGAACTCCTGTGTAAGTTGATGCCGGTCTTGTCATGACCTCTTGGTGTCGTGGTTACATGGTGGGTGCTAACTTCAAGGTCAGCAATTTGAAACCATGAGTTGCTTCTTAGGAGACAGATGGGGCTTTCTAGTCCCATAAGAAACCCACAGTGGTAGTTCTCCCTTCTCTTCTAGGATCGCTATGAGTCGGTATGAACTCGAAGGCAGTGTTTGCTTTGGTCTTTTATTTTTTTACCAAGCAACTCTAAGTTAGACTATTAATACTCACATATTAATATTAATATCAACACTCACATATAATTAATACTCACATATATTAATGTGTTACATTAGATAAGGAATTTACTAAATATACAATATTTAATAGCATATGCCAAAAAATGATCATTAGTGAGAAAATGTACTTCACATATGCATATTAGTAGTAGCAATGCCCAAGACTGACTAAGAGTTGGGCATGCAAAGTTATAACCACCACAGGCACAATCCAAGCTTATAAACTATTTAAATAGCAGATGCTCTTCTATTTCTGCATCCTTTTTGCTAAAAACTCTACTAGAATTCAATAAAAGCATTTTTTTCTTCAAAGCTCTATTCTCTTCATAGAAAAGATTCTCATAATCTCAAGTCTGTAAATATAATGAACAGCAAAAGCTTTCAAAACCTTGATCTTATGCCCTGAGTTGCAAATATTTGACTACAAAATGATAGATTCTTTACATGTCTTTCCTATTTGTTTTTAAGGCTCGCCCAAACTACAAAGGCAGAGGAACCATTGAGACAGCTTTTCCTGCTGTCTTATCAAATCATCAGGCCTTGCTCACTCCCTTAAACCACTACCTCTTACATCCTGTATCCGTTTCCTATGTATTCATCCGTTGGTTCTACCTGAGTTATTTTACTTAATTTATTTGTGGTTATTTTGATCATTCATTCTTTCAAAAATATTTATTGCACACGAACAGACAGAAATACCAATGGATCAAAATTGAAAGTTCAGAAATAAATGCATCTATTATTCATGAATTTTGGATAAGAATGCTGTTTATTCAATGGGGGAATGAAGGGTCACTTCAATAAATGGCGCTGGGGGACTGAGCCCCAAGTGGTGCAGTGGTTGAGTGCGGGACTGCAGCCCATTGGCTTGCAGTTCAAATCCAGCAGTAGCTCTCCAGGAGCAAGGCTGAGTCTCCCATCCCACCAGAGGGCAGCGATGTCCCCGCCTCCCAAAAAAAAAAAAAAACAAGCAAAAAATGGCGCTGGAAAAATTGGATTTTTGCATACAAAAAACTGATTCTGTGTCAGTGCCTCCTGTCATACACAACCCTTCCTCTCCCATACGCAGCACACACCCAAATTCAAATTGGCCAGGGATCTAAATGTGAAAAGTAAAATCATAAAACTCTTAGAAGAAAATATAGAGACAAAGTTGTGGGACCCACATGGCAGATATCAAATAGGGCAATAAAAGCTAAAATAGCAAAAGGTAAAATTTTAAAAAATCATATACATTTGCACATCAAAGGAAGTGAACAAAGCGAAAAGAACGCCTACAGATTGGGAGACAATTTTCAGGACTCCTGTACCAGAGAAGGCTCTAATTACTACCCAGCATATGTACACAAAAATCTATAATGTAACAATTGACAGGCACCTCAATTTAGAGACAAAATAAAGCAGACCAAGCACTTGGATAGTTCACCAAAGAAGATATGCAAGTGGTTCACAGCACAGGAAAAGATGTTCAGCATCATTAGTCCTTAAGCAGAAAAAAACAAAAAACAAATTCATGGCCATTGAGCTTATTTTGACTCACGGGGCAGAGTAAAACTGTCCCTCTAGACTTCCAAGTCTGTAAATGTTGATGGGAGAAGGTAACCTCCTCTTTGTAGCTCGGAACAGCTAGCCTAGTGGCTCTCAGCCCACTGTTCACGATGTCCTTCGGAGGATGTACATCAAAACCACAATGAAATATCAACTCAGCCCCATTAGAATGGCAATGCCTGCTGGCCCCAAAACAAAGCAAAGGAAACATCAAAGGTATCGATCGAGATTGTGAAGGAACTGGTACCCTTGGCCACTGCTGGGAGAAATGGAAAACCGAAAAGAGGTTGTCTCAAAAAGTTGAACCCAGAATTTCCTTTGAACATAGAATTACCATAAGACCCAGAGATCCCTTTCTTTGACATATACTCAGAAGAAGCGAAAGCAGGAATGTTTTGGAAAAGAATAGTGATAATAATGGCACAAAACGAAAAATGTCAAGCCCTGGTGGTGCAGTGCTTGTGTGCGGGACTGTGGCCCACAGGGTTGACAGTTCAAATCCAGCAGCAGCTCTCCAGGAGCACGGCTGGGCTTGCTACTCCCACCAGGGCAGTGATGCAGAGAAAAGAAAAGAAAGAAAGAAAAAAAGAAAGGAAGAGAGAAATGAAAAATGCCATCAACATCATTGAATTGTGAATATGGAAGTTTTGTTGGTGAATGCTTGGGTGTGCACATTTTTGCTATAAGAAAAAACAAAACTTGCACATCCACCATGTGCAAGGCTGTTCTTTTCCTTGCTATTCGACTCTCTCTTTCTAACTTAATCTCCCCCAAAGTTCTGCCTTTGTCATTTAAAGAATGTACTTGGGGAAAAAAGAACGTATTTGCCCATCTCTTTTTTTGAGAGTACATTGTACAGGTGCATATAATCCAGCAATTTTCTAGAAAGCCTGATTACCTGGGCAAGAAAGATTTTGTCCTGTGTAACTGACCATTCTTCTTGGGCTCCCACTTCACTAAAATTGTATTTAGTATAAAATTACTTTTAACTCAATCCAAACCCATTACCATAAAATCAATCACAGCAAGCCTTTCTAGCTCGGATTTCCAAGACGGTAACACCATCCTCTGGGACCAATGAACCAATGGGGGTGAGTTGAGGGAGCTATAGAGACAGTTACCAACACTTTATCCTGGATTATGGGCTATAATACAAAGGTTTTTAATTTCCAGGGTGCACTGACTAGGCTTTATTTTTTTTTTCTGAAAAGAGAGTGGTAGGTCAAGTAAGTTGAGAACCTGTGTTGTAAACCTTTATGGGAGCATTTGGGCCCATCTTTCTCCCTTAGAGCTTTTCATTGTTAGCCTTGCCGTTACCAGTCCAATGCCCAACTCCCCGAGCCAACAAATTTGGTCCTGTTGTGTTGATTATGAATCACTCTGTCCCATCACAACAGATTGAGCCAGCCCCAAAGGGTTTCCTAAGGAAATAAGTCAATCTCAACAGAGAGCTCTACAGCCAAAATGCTACCAGGGACCTTTAAATCCCAAACTCCAAACTCATTGCCATCGACTCAAAGTGACTCTCTGGGGGTCAATAAACCCAAACCAAACTGACTGCCATAGAGTTCATGATGACTCATAGAGCCCCTGCAGATTAGCATAGAACTACTCCCTTTGAGTTTCTGATACTGTCACTGCTTATAAGAGTATCATTTTCTTTCTTTTTTTGGTGGGGGGGAGGCATCACTGCCCTGTGGTGGGAGTTAGAGGCCCAGCCTTGCCCGTGGAGAGCTGCTGCTGGATTTGAACTGCCAACCCAGTGGGCCGTAGTCCCGCACTCAACCACGCCGCCGCTGCCGGGGCTCAACCCGAACATACCGTTTTCATCCACCAGAGCAGCTAGTGGTTTGGAACTAAGAATCTTGCCAATTGCAACCCAATTTTTAACCACTTTGTCACCAGGGACCCTTAAGGGGTCAATAGGATGAGAAAACAAAACAGAAACCCAATGTTTACTGCAAATACTGGGTAGACCATATATCATTTCCTAGGTTGGCTTAGAATCATATTTCAGAGTCTTTGTACAGGGTGATAAAAAGATAAAATTCTTTGCCTTCACCTCAGACTCTTCCTACAGGGAAGAGTCCAAATATGGGCTCAAGGTTAATATGCCCTTATTAACACAATCTTCTCACATTCTGAAGCTTACGTTTATAAACAGGACAGCATTAAGTCAAAGAGACTGGGAACACTTTTGAAGTACAATCACGTGGTTCTTATTTACAGCCCATTTGTTCCACGTTGAATATGGAATATCAACTCAGTCCCATTAGAATGGCAATGCCAAATTTAAAAAAAATTAAAGTAAATATATTTCAATATTAAAAAAAAAAAAAGAATGGCAATGCCTGCTGACCCAAACAGGATCTCAATCAATTGATAGAGTGCTGTTCCTTAGAACTATCTAGAAGCTATAAGGAGCAAGACTTTCCTGCAGCTTTATAGGTGGGAAAGAAAACCAGTCTGTAGGAGGAGTAAGCACAGATGTCAGGCTAGGGTTGGCCAGGATTCCGGATTGTTGTTGGGGAAGCATTACAGATAGGGTTATTTTGCTATTGTTCACTAGGACTATGATATCTATGTTAAAATACACTTGAGATCAGTGTCAAATTCCCAACAAGTAAAGTAAGCACAGACTTATTTTTATTCACCACATCAAAGATTCTGTTTCAGGGATCACTGGTCTCTGTCTGTCTCTCTTCCATTCTCATCAGTTTCCTACACACTCAAAGCCTCTTTTCAATGTGCAATCCCTGACAGGGACAGAGTATGCAGTAAGTAAGATAAGCATGGGTTTACTTGTGCTTACTCACTAAACTATAGAGAACACTTTTCCAAGGATTTTTCCTTCCTAATTGGATGAGCCTCCTCTTTTATCTAATGGTTTAAGGCAGAAAAGTAGAAGCTTGGAGAGTTGCTTGCTAGTTAAATGCATTTTTTAAAAAATAGGCAGTGATTTTTGCTGCATCTAATTGGGGGATGGAGAATGCTGGGTGGTTATGCACATTGAAGAAAATCTATTTCCCTTTTGGAATTTCCTGAGTGCAAAAGTTCATGAGTTTAGCTGCTAACCCAAAGGCTGGAGAGTCAAGTCTGTCCAGAGGCTCCTTGAAAGAAAGGCCTGGAGATCTACTTCCCAAAATCAGCTCTGGAAAGCCCTGCGGAGCACAGTCCTACTCTGACACTCAGGGTTGCCATGAGGCAGGACTGACTTTACCCAATTGGACATTTGTTGTTGATTTAATTATTGCTTCAATTTAATCAAGCTCTTGGTATTTCTGTATATTATTATTACTATTGCAAATAAAATCTCACAGAAGATTTTCTTACTGAGAACACTTGGTTTTCAGCCTCTTTTCCATAACAAGTGGCTAAGTTTATAAATGGCAGAATAGGATGACCAAATGGATATTGAGAAGATGTCATTTCAAGAAGAGGATGCTAAAAAGGGTGTCAGAAAAGTAATCTGGAAGTGAACCTGGAGGCCAATAAGAATTATCTGAAATGGGGTAGAAAGAGGGAACCAATCACAAGGATCTACATATAATACCCTTTTTGGGGGACGGACAACAGAAAAGTAGGTGAAGGGAGACGTTGGACAAAGTAATAATTTATAAATTATCAAGGGTTCATCAGGAAGGGGTCGGGGAGGAAGGGGGGAAATGAGAAGGTGATACTAAGAGCTCAAGTAATGTTTTGAGAATGATAATGACAGCAGATGTACAAATGTGCTTGACACAATGTATGCTTGGATTGTGACTAGAGTTGTATGAGCCCCCAATAAAATGATTACAAAAAAAGAAAAAATAAAAAACTAGCTGACAACATTGAGGAAGGAGGGAATGACCTGCGGTTCCTGAAGCTGCCAGAGACAAAGGAAGGGAACACAAGTGTCCATACACATCAAGGTAAATTGGCATAAAATAGTCCACAGAGTTGATGCTCTACATCCAATTTGGACTTGGGTCTTAAAAGTGTGTGACTCCTACCAGGGCAGTGATGCAAAAAAAAAAAAAAAAAAAAAAGTTCGTGAATGGCCATCTGAGGTGCAATTATCGGTCTTCCCCTTTATAGAGCAAAGAAGAGTGAAAAAGAATTTAAAAAATTAATTTCTTTGAATTTAAGGAACCAGTTACTTATGAACCATGCTATCCTCAGCCTCCACAACCCTGAGATCAGAAGAACTAGATGGTGCCTAGCTCCCACTGCTGACTGCTCTGTGAAGGATCTCAATACAGGGTCATGTATTGTGGCAGAAAATCCATGAAAGAGACCGGGCTTACTGCCCCGATAGAGTCTGGTAGAACCTCAAGACTTTGCTTGGTCTTTAGTCACCTTCAAGTCTTAAATTAAATACCCACGTTTCAACTTCTAGCCAAACAATAGAGAGACCTACAGGGTTAATACTAATTTCAGGGAGGTGGATACTCCTTAGAAAAATCAACCATACCCAAATCAAAAGGACAGCATTTGTTCAGGGGTAAGTCTCAGAAGATAGAAAGGGAGGAGCCAAAAGGACACTGTGAAGACAGCAACCAATGTCACAACAAACATCGTGTACAAATTGTTGAACGGAAAACCAGTTTACTCTACAAATGTTCACTCAAATCACAATAAGTTAGTAAGTTTTGATACATAAAGGAAGTGTCTATCACCAGTGGGCAAAGAGAAATGCAGGTTTTGGTTAAAGATGAAATAAACATTCAATAAAGGACTATAAATGTAGAACTCTTAGTAATGTTTATAAAGGACTTGGAGATCATATTATAATAAGTGGGCTAAAAGGTTTGGTTGCATGAACCTGTGTTGGATGAGTCTCACTTGCAAAGAAGTTGGTGACATCCTCAAGAATAAGACTGATATGACTGGGAGAGGAGTCTCAGTCTGTAGGGGGACAGTTTCTTTGATAAGAGTTTCATATTTTGGCTAGATAGAAATGGCCAAAGGGGAAAAAAAATGTGAGAATGGTAGAGCTCTTAATATAAAGGAGAAGTGGAGAAGTTTCTCCCCACATACTTCTCTAGTACAAAGGAAGGTGAAGGGCAGATAGGACATATTTCCTTAACAATGGAAGAGACCATTGTGAAAAGTTCACACGACCCTCTGACATAGGGAGAGAGGAGGTGCTCTGCAGAGAACCTGCCAAAAGTGGAAGACCCACCAGAAATCCAGCCAATGGTCGGAAGTCCTCCATTAGCACAATAAAATGTTGGGATGTACTTTCTATGAGTTCCTTTGCCTAATTAAGTGCCTTTTAAAGTTCTTTTCCAAAGTGTCCCCTTCAGTAGACCTTCTTTTTTCTGTTCAGCCTTTCCCTCTGACTCTAGATTGTATATTGTCCCCTATTTGAACTCTTTCTTGTGAGAGGGACAAGAATGAGGAGTGAAGAGGCTCAAAACCTTAAGCCACCACCTGGTAGAAATACTAATCACTCCCAAAGGCCCAGATGAACAGTGATGTGACAGGGAAGCACTTTGCAAGGGTGCCTCAAGGTAGAGTGTTCATTCACGGCAAAAGAATTTCAACCATGGCTTCCAAAAAAGAACTGGGCACAAACACAATAACTGTTGCTTTTCCCTCCTCATCCTGCAAAGACTCCTTGTCAAAGAAGCACTGCCCTGAGGTTTACAAGCAGAAGTAGTTGGAAATAGCTGCCTACGTGGCACATAGGAGGGCATACTGAATTTGGGAAATTAGACTGTTTGAGTAGTTTTAACTTAGGATGATTTTGCTCCTGCAGAACATATGGTGATGTCTACAGATCAAAAGGCAGTTGTGCCAACAGAATAAGGGCATATTGCATGAATTAGGGAAATTGCATCAGAGTTGTGTCTTCTCACCATACTTCTTCAATCTATATGCTGAGCAAAGAAATCAGGGAAATGGAATTATATGAAGAAGGATGTAGCATCAGGATTAGAGAAAGGCTTATTAACAACCTTTGATATGCAGATGACAACCCTGCTTCCTGAAAGGGAGGAGAATTTCAGGCACTTGCTGATGAAGATCAAGGATGGCAGCCTTCAGAACGGATCCCAATTCAAAGTTTTTTTTAAAAAGTCCTCCCACCTGGACCAATGGAGAAAAAAAAATCGAAGTTGTCAGAGATTTTGTCTTGCTTAGATCCATAATTCATGGTCATGGGAGCAACAGTCTAGAGATCAAACAGCATATTGTCTTGGATAAATCTATTGCACAAGACCTCTTGCTGAGGTCTAAGGTGCGCCTGATCAAACCATGGTGTTTTCAATCACCCCCTGTGCATGTCAAAATCATTGAATAAGGAAGACCGATGAAGAATCAATGCATTTGAATTGCGGTGCTGGTGAAGAATATTGAAAGTACCATGGACTGACAAAAGAATACACAAAACTGCCTTAGAAGAAGTATGGCCAGAATTCTCCTTTGAGGCAAGAATAACGAGGCTTTGTCTCACATACTTTGGGCATGTGAGAAGAGACCAGTCCATGGAGAAGGACAGCATCCTTGGAAAAGTCCAGGGACATTGAGAAAGAGGAAGACCTTCGTTTGGCAAGATGAATGGACACAGTGGCTGCACTGATGAGTTCAAAGGATGACACAGAACGTTGCAACACACCGGACTGTGTGCATAAGGTCACGTCACGATGAATTGGAACTGACTCAATGACCTAAAACAACAAGGCTATTTTTAATTGTCTGGTTTTGGTAAAGGCCAGAGATGCTGTAGTCATCCTACGAAAAGGAGCTATTTGGTTCAAAATGTCAGCAGTGCTCAGTTTGAGAGACCCTATTGGAGAAAGTTATTGGAGTGGCTTGGATTGAGAGAACCAAAGCTTTGAGTCCTGTAGAATACATGGAACATTGCAAACATGTCCTTTGAAATTAGATCCATTCCATTAATTAGACAAAGTTACCTGTCATGGCCACTGTCTAACAGACAGATATGAGGGGGTCTTCAAAGCTCATAAAAAAATTCCACTATTCTTTTTTTTTTTTTTTAAAGGCATCACTACCCTCAGGTGGTGGGAGTAGGAGGCCCAGCCTTTGCTCCGTGGAGCTGGAATCGAACCTCCGTCCCAGTGGGCCGCAGTCCCGCGCACAACCACTACGCCACCAGGGCTCAGCCCAAATTCCACTATTCTTTCATTCCAGTTTCCCACAGGCTTTTTGGAGCCCCCTTTATAACTGAACTATTCAGAAATGCATGAAGTGAAACGCAAAAGTTATCATTCACCATCCGAAGCAGCCACTGACTATCTCCGCCCACCCAGTTCTGTGCTATTTTATTGCCCCTTCCCCCACCAACAAGGTGACAGAAGTCTCCTGAATAAGCCCTTTCTAGGATTTTGCCTGAAATGGGAACAAACCTTGCTTTCCTGAAATATTGTATGCAACTTCTCTGAAACTCCTGTAACGCAATATCACCTTCTACGTACATTCTCTAAACTGCCTCCCTAAGCCCCCTCATGATCTGACACTGACAAATCCCTTCATAGCTATGTTTCACCAGATTCTGGCAGCTGGTTTACTGGCTTTGCTAAGATCCTTCCAGGGTTTTTGGGATCCAATCTCCTCCCTTCTACCATCTACATCTTTTCCTCCTTTATGTCAGCTCCGACCCAGCAGCTCATCTTTTTCAAAAGCTTATTGTACCTGCTAATCATCCCCACACAATTTAATGCTAACTGATTCATGCAATTTTAATGTTTTAAAAATTCTCTAATGAGGTAGCAAAACGCTCAAGTTTAGGCCTCTTAAAAACAGGAAGAGTTGTACAAGAGAGCGTCAAAAAGTTTGTGAAAAAAATTCCATTATCTCTTAGTTCAACTTTCCCCCCAAGACTTGTCGAAGCTCCTTTGTAGAATGAAAATTGAGTTCAAGCCTCACCTGGTGAAGCCTTTCCCTGCCCCGACCTCTCTGAATCATTCCTGTCTGACTAGAAGCCTCACTTTACCCAGGCAGACCTTTATCAGAACATCTAGAATTCTTGATGGAGTGGTGTGCTAGCATGCCTCTCTCACCCGGTTGGTTCTGAAACAGGAGCCACACCTTAATTTTTATTTTACATTATTTTATTAAACTCACGCATTCTTACCCTGATCTGATTCTCAGATCACTGACATAGCTTTGAAATTTATAAACTATTGAAAGCATTTCCATTTACAGACAACCAAGACATCAAATGACAGGGCTTTTCATCTCAGCCATGTAAGAGTCATCAAATTGAGGGGCAAGAGAAAAAGAGATTAGCAAGTCTAAAAATAGGTCTCAGGAAATCCTTTGAAATATGAATCCGAGAACTAACAGGAGCTACTCCAGCCAGCAGACTTTACACCACAAACATAAAATAGGACTCATGAAATGATCACAACTCAACATCAGATATTAGAAAAGAGGAGGGACATCCTCATTCTGTTGTCTCCTTTCACCAGCTGCTTGTCCCCCCTTTCCTTGGGAAGCTAGAAATCTGAATAAAATAAAATTCTAGTGGGGGGAAAATCATTCTAGAATTCCTCAATGGCAATAATCTAACATGGAGGACTATGTTTTCAAGCTTCCTGAAGCCTGTATTTCAGAGCAGGCTCCTGGTTTTTGTATGGGAAGAAGGTAGAATCAAGTGGAGTAGACCCTCTTGTAATTTGTCCAGATTCAACGCAAAAATTAGCCTTCAAATAAAACATTTCTTGCTTAGACACCCGACGGTCAGAACATCAAACCATTGGAAAGCATGTCATCACTGGTACTTACATCTGGGCAGCAGGAAACGATGGCATGACTGGCATGGTGGACTCTAGAATATGCTAACAACACTGAGTTTTGTTTGCCTCGCACATATATATCTGCTCTTCTAATTTGCATACATAGCTACTTAATTGCCAAGCAATTATCCACTTTCCTCACCCGGTGGTTTGTGCCTATGTGGAATCCCTCCCCTTCGCTAAGCTTTGTGCCTCCACCCAGAGTTTGTAGCAAGCAAGGACCAGGTGCCTTCCCTTAGAGGAAGCCTCGGGACATTTCGAAGCCTTGGGACTTGGTCCTGTTTTTCAGAGCTCTTTAATCACAATCCCATTTTCAATTTTTCCCTCTTTTTTTTAAAAAGTTTTATGAGCACTTCTTCCACATGTCATAGAATTCAATAATTCAATCAAATCAAGGAGAGCTGTACAATCATCACCAGAGTCAGTTCTAGAAATTTTTCCTCCTAGTACTGGTAGGCTTGCGATGTTTTTCTAATTATGGTAAAAATACACACAACAAAACATTCTCCAATTCCTTAACATCTATATGTATGATTCGGTACCATTGATTAAACTTTCTGTGCTGTACAGCCAATATTGATATCCTTTTTTAAATTATTCTACTGCAATTAACATAAACTCAATGCCCCCCCCCATTTTAAAATTTGTCATTGAAGAATACTTTACCAAGGCGTTTCTGATATATTAGAAATAATTCATTTCAATAAAGCCTTTTATTTCATTACCTTTAACTAGTGTTTGTCAACAGATTATCTAAGAATCTGAATCACCTGATTGCTTACAAAAAATGCAAACTTCAGGGACCATGTAGACTTAGTGAATCAGAATCGCTGGGGGCGCCCGGCAAACTGTATCAGAAACATTGTTAAGTAGTACTTATGCACACATGATTTGTTGTTCAAATTTTTCATTTCCTAAAGCTCTGCTCATCCCTCACAACAGCACTGTGTAAGAGAAAGGTCTTTTTCTATCACCTAGTTCTCAAAATGAGTACTAAGGGCAAGTTAATAATATTCTGAAAATAGACAACACTTCAAATATACCACTTTTAAATTGTGCTCTTTTTAAATCTCCCTCTCTATATCATACTGGAGAATGCGTGGTGTGTGCTAAGTTCAGAAGGAAAGGGTAACTTAACAATTGGACTGATATTTCTCTTTGACAGTGCTACTCGCGTGTAAGTACCAGCAAGTGACCAGCAGTTTGCACCGGCTTCTGTCTTCCAGGGCTGCTCTCTGTAGACCTGTTTCCTGGTGTGTGTGTGTGTGTGTGTGTGTGTGTGTGTGTGTGTGTGTAACAGAGAGAAAAAGGCAGGAGGGACAGGGGAGAAGAAAGCAGAGGATGAGGAGTTAGAGTTGAAGACTGACAGAAACTACCACTGTCTCCAGGAATGACGCCTGCCTGTATTATCCACAGACTCCTTTGGGGGTTTTTGGTGGCTCACTATGCTCCACGAACACTGCTTTCTGCTACTATTCTATTCAAATGGTACTTGGATCCCCGGTGGTGTAGTTGGTCATGCATTGGTCTGCTAACCACAAAGTCAGCAGTTTGAACCCACCAGTCACTCAGCAGGAGAAAGATGAGGCTGTCTGCGGTTACAATTATCTACAGTTGCGGAAGTCTTAGGGAGCAGACCTACTCTTCCCTTTAGGGTCGCTGTGATATCCAGAATTGATTCAATGGCAGTAGGGTGGCAAAGGGGAAGTGGTAATTAACCAGAGGCAATTTTGCCCCAAAGGGGACATTTGGCAATGTCTGGAGTCATTTCTAATCGTCATGAATCAGTGTAGGGTGGTGGAAAGTCGGGGTGTGAAGAAGTCAGCGAGACTACTTAGTGCACAAGACTAAAACAAAGAATCTCTTGGTTCCAAATGCCAATAGCAAAAGATCAGGAAATTTGCCCTAAGTGATTGTGGTAGTGATATCATTGTGTGTCAACTTGAAGATATAAAAGTGTAGGGGTGGAGTCTACCCTGTCATTCAGGTCACACCATGACAATGCCTCCTTGTGGGGGTGACGTTCTCATAAGAAAAGTCCTGGGAACATCCCTCTCTCTCCCAGCCTTCATCTTCCTGTTGGTGAGCCATGCTGAGACCTGCACAAACCCTGTGATTTCACAGCCACCGGATCGACACAACTCTGCCCCCACCAGCCTGTGATTGTCCTGCATTCTGCTTCTCTGCATGTGGCCGCGTGAGTCTGCAGAGGGATTTATGGACTAGTGTTGGACTTATGGACTTGAGTCAGACTGGGTTGGGATGTTTTTCTGATAGACAATTACTTCTTGATATAAAGCTCTTTTTATACATAAATGAATAGCTGTGGATTTGTTTCTTTAGTCAACCTGGTCTGACATAATCAGACTGCCTTGTTTGGTCTGTCTTACCATGCTTGCTCTACCCACTGCTCGTCTCCTCATCCTCATACATTCCTCCCCTTCACAGCTGTTTTCTGTACGTTGTCATGCTGAGTCTTCTCCTGAATTGGTAAATGTGTCAGCTCACCTCTACTGTGGGACCTGTCTGAAAAATAAGGACTGATCATTAAGCTCATAAGACAGTACTTAGGGTTTCAAAAAAGTGATGGAAAAAAAAGTTTCACTTTTTAATTCCATTTTCTGTGAGCTTTTTTGATGCCCCTTCAAGTGATTTCCCTGGTAATAAGGACACAAGAGAGGCCCAGTCTTGCACCAAGCTTGGCTCCTCTGCAGAAAATGCCAGGAGTGTTTCTCGCCCTTTGTTTCCTTTCATTGGTTGATCTGATCTTCAGACTTTCCTTTAGAAGAATGAGAGACATCAAAAACTTTAAACAGTGATATCAGAGAGCTGGTCCTTAAAACAACAACAACTTAAGTGATTTTTATTGTTATTTTTCACTTAATTTTGAAAGAAAATTGGGTATTTTTATTAATCCATTTCTCTGCATTTTGCCTTGACTGGAATAGAGATGGTGATGGAAGAGTCGGGGTGATGGGGAGTAGTCAGAGAATTGAGGGCCATCTGATATCCTCAGCACACTTTTATAAAGCAAGAATAAGAGGGTTTGGTTATTTTGTTGCTGTTTTAAGACTATCCACAGGAAAACACACATCAGTTCAACAATTTCTGTATGTACAATATAGTGATGTTGATTACGTTCTCTGAGTTAGGCAATCATTTCACCCTCCTTTGCTGAGTAATTACTCCTTCATTTACATAAACTCATTGCTTTAGCTAGTTGATGTTGTTAATTTTATCTCATATAGATAATTCTTACAAGAAGATAATGTTCCATGTCAGTGGTTCTCAACCTGTGACACACAATCCCTTTGGAGGTCAAACGACCTTTTCACAGGGGTCACATGACTCATAACTGTAGCAAAATTATAGTTAGGAAGTAGCAACAAAAATAATTTTATGATTGGGGGTCACCACAATAGGAGGAATGGTATTAAAGGATCACAACATTAGGAAGGTTGAGAACCACTGATCGGGGCAGAGTTCTCTTCCTAATTAAGCTAAATTATTGTTCATTTTTAAGAAGAGATATTTTTAATTTAAGACTTAAAGGTGATCTAAGGGCAATAGTTTCAGTGGTTCATCCAGCCTCCAGGCTAGAGTCCAGGGGAATTTTAAATTCTGTTCAGTATTTTGTGATTAAAAATGCTTAATAATGGTAGCTGGCTGCATCCCTTCCTGCTGGTCTCATGACCAAGGAGGCAGTTGATCTTGGAGGCAATGGACCACACATATCATGGCCTCCCCCTCTCCCTGACTCTCTGCTAGTGTTCCAGGTGACCAGATGACTGCTTGCACACTTGTAAGACCCCAGGCACTACCCAATGAGCTAGGAGGTAGAACAGAAGTTCTAAACATGTGATTAGGACAATTAACTGGGATGTCCTATGAAACTGTGATCCTATGAGGTGTGTAATTTTACATAAATAGCCTCAATAGCGACTCTTTTTTCTGTCATTATTGTAATTATATATATAACACATTTTTTACCAGTGCAACTACAGGATGGCTTTTGTTTGTTTGTAGTGGTCAGAGGAAGGAAGGACTCTCCAATTTGGCAATACTTGCTTCAAACTTATAAATTCCCTCCAGTGCGGAATGCCAGTCCTCAACTATGACAGCAGAATGCACGGCATTTTGAGCAACTTTATTCAGTCTTTATAAGCACCTTAGAAATACGGTGAGGAATGACAGATAAGTTACAGTTACAGATCAGAAGTTGAATGGTGCACAATGTTATTGTTGCAGGTTGCTATCAAATTGGCCATGACTCAGAACAATCCAGGTACACCAAAACAAAGCAAATCATTGACTGGGTAACAGCATGCACGGTGGCATGGTTGTGGCACAATGGAGATTTTAAGTTACTTCCAACCTGTGGGGCTTCACTTTGTTTTTGTTTTGTTTTGTTTTCACTTTTATTTTTGGCTTCACTTTCTAGCACAATATCAGACTAGATTCCATTGAGATCCGTATAGTTTTTGTTGCTTAACTTTTGTCTTAGTCTGGAAGCTGTGCTGAAACCTGTTCACCTGTAAATATTGGGAAAATCAGGGGCGTTGAAAGTCACAACATGACGAACTCACAGGGGTGTATAATAGAACATCCACGCCCACTGCCACTGAGTTGACTCTGACCCATCGTGACTTGTTAGAAGAGTAGAGCTGCTCTCTCGGGCTTCCCAAGCGGTGTGACTTTATGGGAGCACCAAGTCCCATCATTTTCCCAAGGAGTAGAATAGTCAAAATCGATTTACCTATTCTCTTATTAATACTTTTGAGTATTTTCTTATTAATCTTCACAGTCGTTCCTTAGAATTAAGGATCAGATGAATTTTATAGTTAGTTCTAAGTTGGTTGTTTATTTATTTATTTATTTTATTTTTTCTTTTTTTGGGGGGGGCATCACTGCCCTCTGGTGGGAGTGGGAGGTCCAGCCTTGCTACTGGAGAGCTGCTGCTGGATTTGAACCACCAAGCCAGTGGGCTGCAGTCCCACACTCAGCCACTATGCCACCAGGGCTCAGCTATTTATTTATTTTCACAGTGATCATCTCTGAATCAGGATGCACTGTATAATGGCTGATTCCTCAAGCTCCTGTCGTCCAGGCAACTGTCACAACACAGTTGTCATTGCTGACTCATGAGCAAACTTGGTCATTACTTGTGGTATCTCTACAGTATTTTCATCGAAGCATGACATGGAAGAAAACCCAGAAGGCAACAGTGAAGGCTTCTTTTAAGAAGCTATTTATAGAGTTTGATGGTGTTGATGTTGTTGCCTTTCTGTTGCTGTTGTAGCTATTGTTTTATTTATAATTGTCTTGTGTTTATTTTATATTGCTATCACTGTATCTTTATCTGGAAGGGATAGGCGGGATAAATAAGCCAGAAAAGAGAACAATGGGATGGGGGAACATGGGAGAGGGGGAGACAGGGAAAGGGGGGAAGGAGTAGATGCTACAGGCCCAGGGACAAGGGAACAGCAAGTGACCAGAAATTGATGACTTTGAGAAGAGGGTAGGAGGTCTGGCAGGGCTAGAGCAAGGACAGTGTAGCTGAGAGGAATTCCTGAAACCCAAATGAAGGCTGAACATGATTGTGGGACAAGAAGAAAGTTAAAAAAATAGAGGGGGACTGAGCCCCGGTGGTGTAGTGGTTGTGCGTGAAACTGCAGCCCACTGGGATGGAGGTTCAAATCCAGCAGCAGCTCCACAGGAGCAAAGGCTGGGCCTCCTACTCCCACCACTAGAGGGCAGTGATGCCCCAAAAAACAAAAAAAAAAGAATAGAGGAAAGAACTAGGAAGCAAAGGGCATTTATAGAGATCTAAACACAGGCATATACACATGTAAATATATTTATATACAATAAGGGGAAATATATTTATAGGGTTAATATTAAGGAAACACATGGACAGTGGGTCCATACTCAAGTACTCTCCCAATACCTTGTTCTAATAATTCTGCAGATGCTCACCTTCCCAACACGACCGCTGAGGACAAAGCAGATACATAACAAATGTGGTGAAGAAAGTTGATGGTAACCAGCTATCAGGGGATATAGAGTCTGGGGTCTTAAAGGCTTGAAGATAAACAATGGCCATCTTGCTGACAAGCAACAAAGCCTACATGGAAGAATCACAGCATCATGGTGATCATGAGGTGCTGAGGGTATCAGCTATCAGACATCAAAGAACAAAAAAGTCAAACATATCATTGTGAATGAGGAGGAGTGCAGGGTGGGGACACAAAGCCCACCTGTGGGCAACTGGACATTCCCTCACAGAAGGCCCAGGGAGGGGACGAGGCAATCAGGGTGCAGTGTAGCAATGATGAAACATACAATGTTCCTCTAGTTCTTGAATACTTCTTCCCCCGACTCCCCCATTATCATGATCCCAATTCTACCTTACAAATCCGGCTGCAACAGAGGATATACATTGGTATAGATAGGAATTAAAAATACAGGGAATTCAGGCCCAAAGAACCCCTTAGGACAAGTGATGAGAGGGGTGATAATGGGAGGGTGGAGGGAAGGTAGGGTAGAAAGGGAGAACAGATTGTAAGCATCTACATATGGCCTCTTTTCTGGGAGACAGACAGTGGGGAAGTGGGTGAGGGGAGATGCCAGATGGTGTAAGATATGATAATAATAATTTATAAATTATCAGGGGTTCATGGGGGGAAAATTAGGAGTGGATACCAGGGGCTCAAGTGGAAAGTAATTGTTTTGAGAACAATGAGGGAAACAAATGTACAAAAGTGCTTGACACAGGGGATTTGTGTGTGGATTGTGATAAGAATTGTACGAGTCTCCAATAAAATGATTTTTTTTCTGTACTTTTAAAAAAAATGAATCATTTTATTGGGGGCTCATACAACTCCCATCACAATCTATATAAGCATCAATTGTATGCATACCACATTTACACACTTATTGCCATCATCACTCTCAAAGCATCCTCCCTCCTTCCAGACCCCCAGTGTCAGCTGCCTATATTTCCCTTCCTCCTCCCTCCCCCTTAGTAACTTACAAATTGTTAATATTTACATACTGTACATTGTCCAATATGTCCCAACACTCGCTTCCCTGTTGTCCGTGTCCCAGGGAGGAAGCTATGTGTAGATCCCTGAAGTTGGTTCTCCCTTTCTATTCCTCTATCCCTCCACCCTCCTGGTATTACCACTCCTATTACTAGTCTTGATGGATTATCTATCCTAAATTTCCCATGTTTCCAACTTCACTGTACATCTCCTGGTCTAGCTGGATTTATGTGGTAGAATTGGGGTCATCATAGTGGGTGGGAGGCAGCATGGGAACTAGAGGAAGGTTGCATATTTCATTGCTCCTACCCTGTATCTTAACTGGCTCATCTCCTCCTTCTAATCCCTCTGCAAAAGGATATCACCTCACCTATTGATGGGTTTTGAGTCCCTAATCTGTACTCCCCCTCATTAATAATAATATAATTTTAGCTCATTGATGCCTGACACCGGATCCCTTCACCACCTCATGATCACACATGCTAGTGTGCTCCTTCCGTGTGGGCTTTATTGCTGCTGAGATGAATGGCCGCTTGTTTACTCAGGCCTTTAAGACCCCAGATGCTATATATTTTGGTAGCCGGGCACCATCAGCTTTCTTCACCACATTAGCTTATGCACACATTTGCCCTCAGTGATCATATCAGGAAAGTGAGTACTCAATGTTATGCTTTTTATTTGTGAAAGCAAGACATGATTTTTTGTTTCTATTTTTACCCATTCTTTTGGTTTTTAAAATTTTATGGAAAACATCTTCTTGTGTATCCAGTGGCAGTAAGTAGAAGCATCCCAGCCCTGGCAGGGATCTCCCCATGGCTCCTCATTTCCAGGGCTCAGGGTCCATCAGCAGTATCCATTGATGGTAGAAGCATCTTAGTGCTGGTAAGGGTCTCCCCGTGGCCTCCCAAGCATCTCAGCACTGGCAGGAGTCTCCATGTGGCTTCTCCAGCCCCAGAGATTTGGTTCCATCAGGGTAAGCCCACGTGACTTCTCCTCCAGCTCCTCCAGTCTACAGGAATCAGGATCGATCAGCATGCTGTCATCCCATCTTGTCAGTAGTTGTCTCCAAGGAACTGAATCTATAGGTCTCTCACTTCCAATGGAAGATACCATGAGATTTCCCAGAATTCTCAGAGAAAGCCATGCCCATACAGAGGTCTCATTTGGCTATCTCCAGATTGAGAGCTTAGACTCCACCCCTACAATCTTAGTCAAATTGGCACCAGAGTACATGACTGCCACAATGAGGAATTGTATTAAAGGATTGCAGCATTAGGAAGATTGTGAGGCACTGAACTAGAGAAATGCGTGTTTCATCGGTGCTATACTGCACCCTGATTGACTCATCCCTTCCTTGTGACCCTTCTGTGAGGGGATGTCTAATTGTCTACAGATGGGTTTTGGATCGCTACTCTGACCCTCCTTGTTTGCATTGATGTGATTATTTGTTTTGGCTCTTCTGATGTCTGATACCTGATGCCATGGACTCCTCGTATCACGCAGGCTGGTGTACTTCTTCCATGTGGGCTTTGTTGCTTTCTTATTAGATTGCCATTTGTTTAACTTCAAGTCTTTAAGACCCCAGACACTATATCTTCTAATAGCTGGGCACAACCAACTTTATTTACCACATTGCTTATGTACTCACTTTGACTTCAGTGATCATGCCGGGAAGGTGAGCATCATAGAATGCCAGGTTAGCAGAACAATGTGTTCTTACATTGAGGGAGGATTCAAGTACAGGCCCAATGTATGTCTGCAACCTTGATACTTAGCAAATAAATATATGTACATAGACCTATATCCCTATAATTATATATTAATATATTTAAATGTGTACATGCCTATATTGATATCTCTATTAAGTGTCTTTTCCCTTCTAGTTCTTTTTTTCTATTTCCTTTTACTTTCTTCCTATCCCACTATCATGTTGAACTTTTATTCTCAGTAATTCTTCTTTCTACCCCACATTCTCTCCACCCTCCTGTATCCCCATTCTTACCAGTGGTCCAGAAGGGTTCGTCTGTCTTAGATTCCCTCTGTTTCCAGTTCCTATCTGTACCAGTGTATATCCTCTGATCTAACCGAATTAGTCAGATAGACTTGGGAGCATGATAGTGGGTGGGGAGGAAGCATTTAAGAACTTGAGGAAAGTTTTATGTTTCCTTGATGCTTCACTTGACCAAACCCCACCAGATGGAGAACATTTTATGTCTACTCATTGTCTTTGAAACAAAATTAAAACATCTTAAAGGAAGGAAAATTTATTCATCTCCAGTTACATTAAGTATTGTGTTTGTGAGGTATATTTTATTACTTCCACATTACAGACAAGAAAACCCAGGCTCACAGAATTTAAGTAATTCCTTCAAGGACATGCTGAAAATAACTGACAAAGCTGGAGCTGAGTATGGATCTTTCTCTTTAATATACAAACACAATATCCACAGGGAGTGTGGATATTTCTCTTTAATATACAAACACAACAGGCCATTGCTGTTGAGTTGAATCCAATTCATAGTGACTCCAGAAGACAGAATAGAACTGTCCTATCGGATTCCCAATACTAATCTTTGTGAAACAGATTGCCACCTCTTCTCTCACAAAGCTGGTGGGTTCAAACTCTCTGTCTTTCAGTGAACTGCCTTGCACTTCTTAACCATTGCATCAGTGGGGCTGCTACAAACACCATGAAATGGACGAAATCATTGTTTTTAGGTACTATTGAAGTTATATTTGTTTCTCCAGGAAAGAAGCAAGAGGAGCCTTTCTTTTGTCTATACTTGTTATGTATTGTTTGGTATGTCTTTCGGTACTTGATAAATTTTCACAGGTCGTTCCAGCCAGACAAAATTATCCTAGTTACTAGCTCCTCAGGTGTTACTTATTTAAGTGTTAATGCCGCACTAGATTCTTCAGCATCTCTATTTCCATTGTTGAAGGTGCCCTTTCTGCCTATGCTCCAATTAGTTGAATAGGAGGTACCCCAACCAATGAACTCTTAAAGGAACATGTTCAGAAACTCTGATGATGATCCAGTCACTAACACCAATAAAGAAACAGGGGTTGAAGCTCCAGTGGCGCAATCGGTTAGCGCAAGGTATTTATAAGAAACAGGGTCTATCAGTCAATTGCTTCACCTATCCATTTTCTAAAATCATTTTATTGGGGACTTGTACAACTCTTACCACAATCCATCCATCCATTGGTTCCAGCACATTTATACATTTGCGGCCCTCATCAGTCTCAAAACATTTGCTTTCTACTTGAGCCCTTGGTATCAGCTCTTCATTTTTCCCCTCCCACCCACCCCCATGAACCTTTGATAATTTATAAGTTATTTTTATTTTGTCATGTCGTACGTACACTGTCTGACATCTCCCTTCACCCGCTCTTCTGTTGTCCATCCCCCCAGGGAGGGGGTTATATGTAGATTCTTGTAATTGGTTCACACTTTCTATGCCACCTTCTCTCCACCCTCCTGATATCAACATTCTCACCACTGGTCCTGAAGGGATCATCTGTTCTGGATTCCCTGTGTTTCCAGTTCCTATCTCTACCAGTGTACATCCTCTGGTCTAGCCGGATTTGTAAGATAAGATTGGGATCATGATAGTGGGGTGGGGGGAGCATTTAAGAACTTGAGGAAAGTTATATGCTTCACGATTGCTACACTGCATCCTGACTGACTTGTCTCCTTCCCATGACCCTTCTTGTAGCAGTCATGTGCTTATGGTAATTTTATGATTGAGATGTAGGGCCTGTTATTCTGGAGATAGCCATTGAGTAACCAATGAGGCCTCCATGTCAGCATGACTTTCTTCTGAGACTTCTGGGGAATCTCGTGATATTTCCCTGATGGAGATGAGAAACCAACTCCTCAGTTGTTGGGAGTGAGTGTCAGAGACAATGAACTACGGACAAGATGGCTGCATCTGAGGAGCTGAAGGAGCTGGAGGAGAAGCCACACAGCTTTACCCTGATGGAACCAGACTTCTGAAGCTAGAGAAATTATGTGGAGATCCCTGCCAGTGCTGAGTTGCTTCTACCACCACTGGATGCTGTTGATGGACCCTGAGTCCTGGAAGCGAGGAGCCATGGGGAGACCCCTGCCAGCACCAGGACTCTGTACCCACTGTCCTGTGACTTTGTGAGTCAGAAGAAGACTTTATAGACTGATATCGGGCATATGGGCTAATATCAGACTTATGACTTTGAACTGGACTGGGCTGGGACGCTATCTCAATGTCCCATTCCTCTTGTAAATAAACCTTTTCCTTATGTCCATATGCATGTCCATCAATTTGTTTCTCTAGTTTATCTGGACTAACACATTCTGTAAGGAGATGTCCATTTGCCTACAGATGGGCTTTGGGTCCCCACTTCCCACTCTCCTACCACCCATTCACAATGATATGATTGTTGGTTCTTTGATGCCTGATCCCTTAGACACGTGCAATCAAGCGGGCTCCCCCTAGCCACTTTTAATGAACATCCCAGGAGCATGGTGAGGGACCATGCACTACTGTGCTAACCTGCCTGAAGGCAATTTTTTTTTTGGCGGGGGCATCACTGCCCTCTGGTGGGAGTGGGAGGCCCAGCCTTGCTCCCGGAGAGCTGCTGCTGGATTGAATCGCTAAGCCAGTGGGCCGCAGTCCAGCACTCAAGCACTATGCCATCGGGGCTCAGCCCATTTTTTTTTTTAAACACTTGTTCTTAGCCAAAAGGCCGAGGAGGAGCCACTAGCTTTTTTAAAAAAAATAATGTATTAGATACATGAATTTCTGAGAAAATATTTCAAAAGTGCCAGACTGTCTCTTCTTATACAAGTTGCGATCAGAATCTCATTTTAAAAGCATTTAAATGTTATTGCAAAACATGTTACAAAAGTAGCAAGAAGGTTATTACGGTGATGATACACAGAGGTTACTTCCATAAATAATAAATCTCAAAAAGCTGTACAGCCAGGTTCCATTATTTTTTAATACTCATCCGGGCATGCCAAATGACTGCTTATTGTACTGAACAAGTTAACTCACAGCAGAGTGTGCGCAGCCTAATTGTCCCGATTAGTCATGACTTTTAGGCTCTGCTTATGAAGTGGAGTCATCAGGCATTTTGTGACGACCGCGCTAACATTCATGAAACACACTGTAGCCATGAACGATGGATGAAGAAACTACCTCTCAGGCCCCATCCTTACTGGACACAGAGTCAGACCGGGTAGCAAGCTTTGAGTGAAATAAGCAGAATGCAACACTGGAGTCTACTTTGGGTCGTACTCATAGCGATGGATGGGCACGTCCTGTTTAGGTAGTGACTCTCAAGGCCAACAACTGGCATGAGGACCAGCTGTTGTGAGGGAGATGTTATAGAGTCATTTCCATGCAGCTTCAGAAGCTTAGAGGAAGTACCTACCATATGCTTAGCATGTCAGAGACAAGCAGTGCATTGATAGATCCTGGACACTTTTTGAAGGGAAGACACTTTGTAAGAAGCCAGAATTGTTATTGAGGTAGGCTAGCAGAGAAAACTTAATTGTACAAGGGTCAAAAGGGCTTATAAAAAAGAATTTTTCTAAGCCAACTGGAAGCCTATTTCTTTCTTACAAGCCAGGGGGCTTTGCTCCTTAAGTATAGTAGCATATTAATAAGGGGCTACATTTTTTTCCTACTAAGCGGCTCTTTTGATATGATTGTGCTAATTTATCTGTTATATGGCTTTAGATAACAGAATTCTTGTTATCACAAGAGCAATGGTTACTCGGATTATGATCAGGCAGGCTTTCCTGTAGGAAAATTGTTTTCAGGTCATCATGTCAAAGAGCTAATGATGAGTACTTTTTTTATGATGATGATGAAGACTTAAGTGCTGCTATTTGCATGACTACTTGATTTGAATAGAGACAGTTTCCTAAAAATGCTCACAAAGGTTCTGTGATGTGGACATAAATAGATATGATTTGTTTTCTTTTATTTGCTCCATGACTATTCAAAACTAAAATGTATTTGTGAATAAAGAAAGAGGAAAATATGTCATCTAAGCCTTCTGGTTTTGTCTGTATGTGGAGAGGGTTCTTATTATTTAACTGAGGAGCCAAACAACCTGGATATTCACATTGAAAATATGACTCTTCTGACTCATAGTTGCTGCTTGACTTCTAGGTTCTAACCATTGCTTCACTGGAATGATATGAATCATCACCTTGTGTTCTGTGTGCTGTCTACGTAGGAGAAGACCTGGTTTCTTCTGAGAAGCTGCTTCCTCTTTTGTAGGGTCAGGATTATCAAGGAACCTCAATAGGATGATCACATTCCAGAATCCTGGATGATGGACTGGGTCAGAGGCTGACTTAGGTGTAATATCACCATTTGCTCCAATTACGTATTTGATGGAAATCTAATCAGTGTAATGTCAGTATCCTCTCTAGAACTGGAATATACGTGGGAGATAGCTGACGTCAACCCAGTCTTTGGCTTTAAGGCTTTACCCGTACCGCTTGGCAGAACAATTGAAAATGTTGAATAAAATGGGTTAGGGTATGAAGCAATCTTGGAACTTTTGATCTTAACCAAGGCCCCTCTTAAATTGTCACATAAAGACTGAACTAAAACCAGGGCACTCTCCTACTTGGCAGTTTTTCAACTCTGGAATCCAGTCTGTACCCTACAGACCCAGGTTTTCCTTTACAAACAAGACCCAGGAACTAAGCAATGTTGCTGTTATTCCTATTTGCCTTTGAGAAACCTGTAATAGAGTGGAATGTTGTTCAGGCCTTTCGACAGACAGATCTCTCAAAAACCATGAAAGGAGAAAGAGGAGAGCTTGCTTACTTTGCTTGCCTAATGTCCTTCTCGACATGCCAGGAGTCTTATTTGTTTAATGGCATATTATATTGGGGCACAAGAGCAGGAGGGGTGAGAAAAGAAAGGGGAAGAGGAGAGGATGCCACGTTCCAGTGCCAGATACTTATGTAGTTTAGAAAGAGGTGGCAGTTTTACCTGCTTATTACTATGCCTGGATGCAGATGTTGTTTGAGGTCATAAAAAGTTGAGTCATGGGGCAATTGGGAGAGGGATAAAAAAAATGGCTGTACAACATAAAGAGTGTAACCAATGGCACTGAATTATACATGTGGTAGTTGTTGAATCAGTGAATGTTTTGTTGTGTACATTTTTTTCCAAAATTGAAAAAAAATAGATGGATAACAATGAATATGGGGGCAAAGAAAATGTTCTAAAATTGATTGTGGTAAAGAATGTACAACATTTCTTGATAGGGCTGAACTACTGAATTGTAGCCTATGTGGATGAAGTGCCAATAAAACTGGTAATAAAAAAGTTGAGTCACTTTGCCAAATTGAAGGTTAGTAGTTTTTACATATCCCACATGTGCACCAGAGAAATTCTTAACAGATTAAGTGGACCCTAGGGTTGTATTTGATTGGTAATTTTATGGCAAAATTCTCAGTCAATTGAAACAGGGAAACAAACAAACAAAAACAGAATAGAAAGCCAGCTGAAGCAAAAGCTCTAAAGACCAACCTTTAAAAAGATTCCTGAGGGTCTTCCCTGCCACCGATTCCCTGGAAGTTGAACCCACCATATCTCTAGTCCTTTCCTCCTCTGTCTTACACTCCTGTGGCACAAAGGAGATTTCATTGTTGTTTTCGTATATATGTTGATTAACTGATAATATAACTTTTTAAAAACACCACAAAGTATACTTAAAAACTCATCTGTCTCTGAATAGACAAACAAGGTGAAACTTGTCTGGAAGTGAGGTGGTATGTGTGTGTTTGGAATGTGTGTTCCATTTTTGAGAGAGAAAGATCCCTTATAGTATTAATATTTCTGCCAACCACACTTATTTTTCTGGAGTGTTCTTAAGATAATATTCTGTGACAGGAATCTAAAAGCATGGCTGTTTCCATTCGGCTCTCGAAACACACTAAATGGGAAAAAAAAAATCACATTCCATTAGCCTCCTACCGCAGAAAAATGAGAAAGTCTGATTTTTCCCTGGAGTTTCTAGGTAGGCTGAAAATCTCACGTCTATAATTCATGTTTCCCATCATCTAAAATTAAATGAGAAGATGCGCGTTCCTCTGTTCCTCCTCCCCACCTCCCACCCATAGAAATAAAGTTGGAAACATCACAGGCAGTCATCTTTCTGTGGTAAATCTGATTCACGTCCGCAGCATCCTTTTGCTACATCTTCTCATGGCATACTGCCTAATGCTCCTGGCTGCTCAAGGCTGTAGCTTGATAAATTACTGTGATCATCCTCTGGCCTGGCAGTTTAGATGGCAATCTACTGTCCCCTGGCCACTCCTGGGTCGATGCTGTCCCAAAATGACTGATGAATTTCATTTGGCAAATTTCAGTTCTTTATGTTCTGTGAGGCAACTCTTCCTATTCCTTCCATTGTGTGCCAGGAAATATCTTTTTAGTCTATACCCAAACTGAAAGAGGCATGTATATGGTATACATGTCCATATATGTATGTATGAATTTTAGAAGTGTAAGCATTGGGCTGTGATTCACTTAGTTGACAGTTCAAAACCTCTCATCACCCCACGGGAGAAAGACGGGGTTTCTACTTCCGTTAAGTTATAGTCTCAGAAGCCCACAGTGGTGATCGCGTGGGTCAGTGGTGACTCGTTGGCAGTGAGTGAGTGTATAATCTCTAAATTCTTGTCGCTTGCTATCATTCTTCAGCCTTTCTGTGATTGTACCACCCCTTACAATGTTCCTCTTGTCTAGCAAATTTTGCCTCGACAATGAAATCAAATCCTTAATAGACTTAGTTGTTATTTTTTTGGTTTTTTTCCTAGTTACTTTTTTAAAAAAATAATTGGTAATTAATGTCTGGCAAATAATGACAATGCAAATGTGAGCTCCGTTCCCTCTGATCCAAAGAGTATATGAGTCTTGAATGGTGTGGTCTGGATATTTGTGGCCTTTCCCTGGAGAAAGGAACCTTGCTCTTTCCACACTTAGTAATAATGCTGTGTAGCAGTCATACAATCTGATTAAGAGTGTAGGGTTGGAGTCTAGTCTGTCAATCTGGAGATAACCAAGGAGATCTCAGTGTGGGCATGGTTCTCTCCTGAGAATGCTGGGAAATCTCACAACATTTCCCCTGTGGAGATGAAAGACCATCACCTTGGTTCCTGGGAGACACTCTGCAGACAAGAAAACATGACAGTATGCTCATAGATCCTGAGTCCTGGAACCTGGAGGAGTCGGAGGGGAAGCCACATGGCCTTACCCTGAGAGATCCAGACCTCTGTGGCTGGAGAAAACACGGGGAGACTCCTGCCAGTGCTGAGATGCTTCTACCACCACTGGATACAAAAGACTCTGCACCACTGATCTGTGATTGTGTCCTGACATCATTGCATGTGCTTCATGAGTCTGGAGAGGAATAATGGATTGGTATCAGACATAGGGGCTAATATCAGACTTCTGGATTTCGACTGGACTGGACTGGGATGCTTTCTCAATGTTCCATTCCTCTTTTTTTTTTGGGGGGGGGGAGGGCATCAATACTCTCCGATGGTGTGAGTAGGAGGTCCAGCCCCACTGCTGGAATTGAACCTCCATCCCAGTGGGCCGCAGTCCCGTGCACAACCACTACCATTCCTCTTGTATATAAACCTTTCCCTTATATCCATATGTGTGTTTATGAATTTGTTTCTTGAGTCTACCCAGACGAACACAAGCTGATACTTTGGCTTTTACTAGGGTGACATTTTTGGTCGTGGCAGAAGTTCTTAGTCTCAATTCAAACCCATTGCCATCAAGCCCATGCCGACTCCCTTGGCACTCATAGGATAGGGTAGAACCCACTGCTAGACTAAGAGAATGGAAATGAAAAGTTCCAATCATGCCACGGTAGTATTGGAGATTTGTAGTGGGGTGGAAGGAGCGGACTCAACTCTCCTGCTAGAGAAATTCCATCATCATCCAGTTCTCGTTTAGCTTTCCCAGGGAGTCAAGTAGCACTCTGCATATAGTGTAGGGCTGCTAACCGTAGGGCTGGCTGTTCTAACCCACTGGACACTCCATGAGAAAGGTAATGCAGTGTGCTCCTGTCAAGTCGGAAAGACTTGGATCCTCAGTGGGCTGGTTCTATTCTGTGTGCAGGCCACTGTGAGTTGGAATCGTCCTGATGGCAGTGGGTGGTACAGTGGATCTTACCTGGTGGTTAGGGTACCGGGCCTCCTCTAATTATGCTGAAGGATGGCTTGAACTCTGATGACCGTCCTGAGGGAGACACTCACTCACTGCTATTGAGACAACTCTGAATCACGGCAACCCTCTACGATAGGGTAGAATTTTTTTTTTTGGGGGGGGGCATCACTGCTCTCCGGTGGTGGGAGTAGGAGGCCCAGCCCCACTGCTGGAATTGAACCTCCGTCCCAGTGGGCCACAGTCCCGCGCACAACCACTACGCCACCGGGGCTCAGCCCTAGAATGTGTTTTCTAAGATGGGCTATTTACAGGTGTAGGAAGCCTCATCGTTCTCCTGGGACACATTTGTTCAATCTTAAACAGGACAAAGTCAAGGTAAGACAAAAAAGAGACAACTCTTCTGGATGAGGAAGACCTTCAGCACGAGGCCATAGCAGTGTGCGAAGAGTCACAGAATAAGCGGCCATCTGATTAGGACACAGAGATCAAAGGGGACTCTGGTGCACCACGACTGAAAGCAAATGAGTTCATCATAATTGCCGGTGGGACTTCAGAAACGAGGACAGGACTACGGTGGGGACACCCGGCTCTATTGCAGATTAGAGACGTGTACAGGATTGGTTCAGGGGCCTCTGACAGTAAGAGTGTGCAACCCCAATACCCTAATTTCCACCAAAGGCTCCCGCTAAGCAAGTCCTTGAGGTCAAGGCTGCCCCTCTCTGAGTTGGCTGTGGGTGTGGTAGTAGGAATACACTTCCTTTTTACGAATTTTATTAAAAGATCATTTTATTGGGGGTTCTTACAACCCTTATTACAATCCATACGTCCACTGCTTCAGGTGTGTTTGTACATATGTTGGCCTAAACATTCAGCTGTTATCAATCCCTGGGTATCAGCTCCTCTTTCTTTCCCTTCCCATCCCCCCGCCCTTGGTAGATTATAAATAATTGCTATTTTCCTACCTCATACTGACCTCTGTCTCCCTTTCCCCATGTTTTCTATTGCTCCCCCCCTGAGAGGGATGCGTAGTTACATGTCGATTATCGGGATCAGTTTCCCCTTTCTCCCGGCCTCTCACTCCCACCTTCCCTCTACCCTTCCGGTATCACTATTCCCTCTCCGATTTCTGGATTCCGTGTGTGCTGAGCTCCCATCTCTTATCTAGACCTGTGGACACGCTGAGAGGCAAGCCTTGCACGCTGCCAGTCGCTGGTCAGAAAGACTTCACCGGCGGCGGATCCACGTCGCTGTTGTAGCTAGATGCCGCCAGTCAGTTCTGATCCACGGTGGCTCTCCGCAGGTCAGGAGGGACACGGCGGGTCCCGCGCCACCTTCACAACTGTGATGTCTGAGTCCGTCTCCATCCATCCCACCACCATCCTTCCTCTTTCTTGCTGCTCCTCCACTGGGTGCGCAGGGACTGATCTCTCCTGATAACATGTCCCGAGCATGTGAGAGGAAGTCTTGTCATCCTTGTCTCCCCAGGGAGCATTCTGGATGTACTTCTTCCTCGACAAGGTGCTTGCTCTTTTGGGATAGAAATGCAAATTTGCAGCAGAGGGGCAAGTGGAAAGACCCCGTTGACAACCCGTGGTTTCCACCAGAAGCTGCTACTTTAGGAGGTAGGTCAGCATTTTTCTGTTTTGCAGCTGAGAAAGGGAAGACCAGAAAGGGGAGAGAGTTGAGTGACTATTATATATTATTACATTTTTTTATAAGATGGAAATAAAAACAGGCCTCTGGCAGATTCATATGGTTCTGCCTCATAGAAAATCCAGAACTGCAAGCTGGGATTCTGTTTCCATCAAAGTCCTCCTACTTGACACATCACGGTTTCTTAATCTTCAAGGTTGACACACATGGCTTTGATCTGAATGTTATGTAACCCTGCAAATAAAAGATGAGGTACAGTCCTCAAATTTGTGTAGTTTTGTTTCACCATGTAACAACAACAACAGAAACTTTAAAATGAAATGAAAGACAGAGTCAAAGTCAATTTATCAAATTTATTTCATGAAATCGAGGGGGTGTTTTGCTAAAAATAAACATTTAACATTTTAAAAACTCAATCCATCACCGTAATGAGCTGTTAAATATAATATTACATTCCCCATGCAGCATTATAAAACCCAAACTCTCAATTCTGATTCATAGTGACTGTAGAGGACAGGGTAGAACTGATGCGGTGGGTCTCTGAGATTGCAATTCCTTATGAAAGTAGAAGGCCTTAATACGGCTTCCAGGAGCCCTGCTGGTTTCAAACTGCTGCCCTTTCCGTGAGCATCCAGCCAGTAAGCAGCTATGTCACTGAGGCCCCTATTCAATACTAGAGAAGTCAAAACCCTGTGCGAGAAACTTCTCCTTTGCACATTTACTACTACCTTTAATAGTCATGCCCTGTTGAAAGTCTATATGCACAAAGATGCAATTTATGGAATACGTCTGCTCATTTATGAGCACATGCCTTTTATAGCACCTGACTCAGTCTAATTCTTCCAGCACTTGTCTGTTTGCATTGCTTGTAAAACTTTCACTCATTTATACATCAAACCTCAGGTTGGCTTGAACCCATCATTCAAGTATTCACTTTGCTTTGTTTTTTCCCCTTCCCCTTACTGATTTATAACTGCAGAAGTGAGACAAGACTTCACTGCATTGTGTCTTTTTTTAAGAAAAGCAAACAAAATTTCATCTGATTATCTTTTCTTTTTCCTTTCCTTTTTTTTTTTTTTTTTTTTGTGGGCATCACTGCCTCTGGTGGTCGTGGGTACTACCCAGCTTGATTTGAACCACCAAGCTCGCGGGCTGCAGTTCCGCACTCAACCACTTATGCCACTGGGGCTCAGCCCTCCTTTTTTTTTTTGATAAGCTTTTCAAAGAAACCAAAGTTCATTTTCCCCTGTGAGAATGATCGTAAGTTTTGAATTATCTCTGCAAAAACAAAAACCAAAAAATGCCCACATTTTTAAAGCTTAATTAAAAAGTAACCAACATATGTCATTATTTAAACACAAGGGCTGCCATTTTAATGTTAAGCTATGGAATACTAAACATACTCATATGTACTTATCAACAGTTCTAAAATTCATGCTAAAGATTTCACTCTAACAACCTGGAGAAAAAAAAAACAGAGAAACCCCCTTCCTACATTCAAAAAGCTGGACATATTATAACTATATAATATTGTTACCATGGATTTTACCTAACTACATAGAGAAATGAGAAATTTTTGGTTTCAGAATTAGAAAAAAAAAATCTAAAACCTACTGTGTAAGCACACAAGCTGACACTACAATGGCCCTGGTGGGCAGAAACCATTACAGTACTAATATTTAGGATGATGAATCTCGACAGGGTCAGCTGCACACCTCTTCTTTATATGATGAAGTAACTGAACTATATGGTGTGTGAGTTATATTCCAATAAAAATGTGGTAGGTTTTTTTCCCCACCTATAAAGGGTATACCCTTTTAATAAAGGCATGAGCTTCTGGTTTTAAAAAAAAGGGCGGAAAAACTCTCACAACTCTCCAAGGGAGACTCAAGGGACTTTTTTTTTTTTACTTTTTTTTTTCTTTTTTGGGGGGCATCACTGCTCTCCGGTGGTGGGAGTAGGAGGCCCAGCCCCACTGCTGGAATTGAACCTCCGTCCCAGTGGGCCGCAGTCCTGCGCACAACCACTACACCACCGGGGCTCAACTTTTTAAAACACCTAGCTCTCGTCTAAGTAGTATCAGATGGAGTCCCAGTGTTGTAGTGGGTTTTGCACAGACTGTTAGCTACAAGGTCAGTGGTTTGAGACCACCAGCAGCTCTGTAAGGCTTTCTATTCTCATAAAGAGTTACAGCCTTGGAAATCACAAAGGCAGTTCTACCCTGTCCTCTGGACTCACTGGTGGACTTGAGTTTGAGTTGAGTAGGAATGCCCGCAAGAAATCAAGATCCCAAGTTTGCTCAATGGATTTAGTGTTTTTTTGTGTTTTATGATCCTTGTGTGACCCAAGAAGCCCTCTCTTCCATCCTCTCTGTGTTAGTCTGGGTAGACTAAAGAAACAAAATTCATAAACACACACACATATGAGAGGTTTATATACAAGAGCAATTGAACATTAAGAAAAACATCCCAACCCAGTCCAATCTAAGGTCATAAGTCTGATATGAGGCCCTGTATCCGATACTGTGTCAGAGAGGGTTCTCTAGAGAAATAAAACCAGGACACTAGTAATTCTCTTTTATGTTTATTTAGAAAGAAGAGTATATAAGATAAGAAATAAACAGTTAACTAAGCTACAAAGCAGTACAAATGGCTTAGTGCAACTCACTTGCATGAGACAGCTAGAAGACTGGCAGTCCTTGGAGTCTTGAGGGCCGCTGAGTAGTCCTCTGTAGAGCAATTCAGGCTACTGGTCACAGGCAGCAAACAGCAGAGCAGGTCGCCAACAGTCAGCCAGATGACAGAGTCCAACTGTCCTCAGCTCAAGAGATGTATATCCCAGGAGCGTGGTGAAGTAGGGCTTGAAGGCACCTCAACTCACAGCAACATAGTCCATGATTAGGTGTCCCACAGGTAGTGTTGCTTGGAGGTCGAGGCACCGGACAAACAAGGCAGCTGTCTGGTCCAAACATCTGAAAGCGAGAGAGAGAGAGAGAGAGAGAGAGAGAGAGAGAGAGAGAGAGAGAGAGACCTGCTCAGTCCTTCCTATCTCTGCCCTTCAATTCATCCCATGTGTTCATTGACCGTGCCGTCACAACAGACCCACCAATCTTCTGTGGCCATGTTGGCATAACACACCTGCCCATCACAGATACCAATCTGTAAGTCCTTTTCAGACTCACGAAACACATGCAATGACGCCAAATGCAGAACAATCACAAGGCAGTGGGTAGAAAGTCTAGGATCCAGTGGTGTTCTCAGCATCTCAGTGCTGGCAGGAGACTCCATGTGGTTTCTCTAGGTTCAGGTATCTTGCTGCTTCAGGGTAGCTTCTCCTCAGGGATGTAGGGATGTCTCACAGGGAGCCAGCCTTGTCGGTTGAGTCTTGCAGGCAACAAGTGTTGTTAGTAGAAAGCCTCCAAGGAAGTGAACTGAGAGAGACAGTATCTCTGCCTCCAAGAAGGAACAACTGGATTTTCCAGAATTCTCAGGATAAGGCCACGCCCACACAGAGGTCTCATTGGCTATCTCAAGACTGACAGGTTAGACTCCACCCCTCCACTTTTAATCCTCAAATTGACACCAGACTGCCAAAATTCCTTCCCAAGTCAAAAAGTTAATGGAAATAACCTGCCCCCAATACTGGTGACATTCTTGTAGCCTGGCAGAGCAAAAAATAAATGCCTAAGTAACTTTGAGAGAGACTTCTACATTAAAAAGGTCCTGAAAAACTTCTGTTAAAAGAATAACCACCCGGCTGAGCCCCGGTGGCGTAGTGGTTGTGCGCAGGACTGCGGCCCACTGGGATGGAGGTTCAATTCCAGCTCCCAGGAGCAAAAGCTGGGCCTCCTACTCCCACCACCAGGGCAGTGATGCCTGAAAAAAAAAAAACTAACCACCCGAGGGTAGTGATGCCCACCCCCCAAAATTAACAGTTCATTCATTTCCATCAGAGTTACAACCATCCCAAATAGGCTAACATATGTTCATTGGTTTGCTAGAGTTTTCTTCATTTGAGGTGGGCCTCCTGTTTTGGAGATAATGGCCCTGCTATAAATGGCATGCTTGTTAAAGGCAAACTTCACCAAGAATTAACGCAACTCGACTTTCTGGGTGCAGCAGTTTATACTAGCAGTGGAAGCCCACAAAGAGCTCGGTTTCTAGGTACTTCTGCTCAATCATGTTGTTAACACGAGTGCTTCTATAGTAACTTTCAACCTCCAATTACTGAACGACCCTCATTTGACTTTTTTTCTTTCTTCAGACTCATTTGAAATAATTGCAAAGAACGACCTTCCAGAACCTCTGCCTTTTCACACAAGGAAGGGCTCAGATTGAAACGGAATCTGAAATGGCATTGAAGACTCCATGGTTTCACAGCCTGTGTCCTGTCTCTGGCTTTCACCTGCTAATCACTTTTGTTTGGTTTGGTGGGGAATTGGCAGTTCAAGTTCATCCACAGTGCGCAATGAAATGCATCTGTCTGTGTACAAAACTGGACATGCCGCTAATCTAGAGAAATCTTTAAAGGTAAGACAGCCAATGGAGGAGGCTCTGGTGTCTCTAACGATGGTCCCCTCCCCTTCCCCACTCCAGTTTTTGTTTTTAACAAGGACAGCATTTTGCAAGGCAGCAGACTCTCTGACTGGATCTGATACAACACATTCAGTGAGATGAATGCCTGGGCTCCTGTTTTACAAAAAGGAAGAGAGTTGGGCCAGGGGGAGTTAGGAGCAGTCACAAAAAAAAACCAAACAAAAGTCAATTCCCACTCACAGGGACCCTAGAGACCCGGCAGAACTGCCCCTGTGCGTTTCGAAGACTCTAACCCTTTACCAGAGCGGAAAGCCTCGCCTAGCCCGGGGAGGATGAATTGCCCAGGAGAACGAGAGAGATAGTCGGTGGACAGCCCACCAAATGGTCTGAACGAGCAATGTCTACTAGGTACTGCTCTACCCTCTCCGGCCGCTAGGAGTCAGCATCGACATCATGGCAGTGGGTTTGCTTTAGGGAAGATTGGGCCATGTTTAGAGATATTTATGGGGTTGGGTGGAGGCTGCTATTAGGATCGAGTGGGTTAGAGATCGGTGATGCTGCCAAATATCCTACAATGCACAAGACGAAGAATCGGTCATGAGGATGCTCTGAGTCAGAATCGACTTGATGGCAGTGAGTTTGGGAGTTTTAATAATGACACCGTCTTTGGATACCAATTACCTTCAACTCCACGCTGACTCATGATGACCCATGCATTTCTGAGTACAACTGTGTTCTCTGGGGTTTTCTATGGTTGCTGCAAGCCGAGCGCTCACTCGTTCTCTAGGATTTTCAATGGCGGTGAACTCTATGAAGTAGATTGCCATTCTTTTATTCTGAGGTGTCTCTGGGTGACTTCTAATTGCTAACTCTCTGTTATAAACACAGGCCTTAACATTTTTAAGGATCACATTAATGGATGGTAGAATTTCTAATTTACTGATTGTTCTTTGTACTTTTTAAATGCTTAATTCTTTAAATTATGCTAGATCAGCAGTAACAGAAACAATTAATATACATTGAGCCTTTTCTAAAAGCTATATTTGGGATTAGCATTTCACACCTTATGCTAATCTCCCAAGTATGCTAATTCAATTTTTTTTTTTTTTTGTGGGCATCACTGCCTCTGGCGGTCATGGGCGCTATCCACTGCCGCTCCTGAGAGCCACCGCTGCATTTGAACCGCCAAGCCCGCGGGCTGTAGTTCCGCACTCAACCACTTAAGCTACCGGGCTCAGCCTTTCAAATGTTATTTTTATTAGAATTTTAAATACCAGGATTCTACAAGTTGTAATATTAAAATTATAGTCACTGTTTTCCAACTCTGCTTTGCACTTTTTTGGCATAACGACTTTTATTTAAAAACTCTTTTAGCTTATTCTTTTAGAATTTACGTACTTTTTTTTTTTTTTTTTTACAAAAACATGTTTATGCAGAGCACTTGAGAACAAATGAAGGGGGAAGAAGAGAGAATGGAGTGCATCCTGGCCACTGAGCCTTCAGGGCAATATTCCCACTCTATACCCCAGGGAGGAGGTTATATATAGATCCTTGTAATTGGTTCTCCCTTTCTACTCCACCTTCCTTCCACCCTCTCAGTATCACCACTCTCACCACTCACTGGTCCTGAAGGGATCATCTGTCCTGAATACCCTGTGTTTCCAGCTCCAGTGTATATCCCCTGGTTTAGGTGAATTCATAAGGTAGAATTGGGGTCTTGATAGTGGGGGGAGGAAGCATTTAAGAAGTAGAAGAAAGTTGCATATTTCATTGTTGCTACACTGTACCGTGACTGGCTCATCTCCTCCCTGTGACCCCTTTGTAAGCCCACCTACAAATGGGCTTTGGATCCTCAATCTGTACTCCCCCTCATTTATAATGATATAATTTTTAGTTCTTTGATGACTGTTAACTGGTTCCATTGACCCCTCGTGGTCACCCAGGCTGGTGTGTTTCTTCCATGTGGGCTTTGTTGCTTCTGAGCTAGATGGCTGCTTGTTTACTTTCCAGCCTTTAAGACCCCAGATGCTATATCTTTTGATAGCCAGGCACCATCAGCTTTCTTCACCACATTTGCTTATACACACATTTGTAGGACTTTGAATTTTATTCCACCTTCCCCCCTACCCAATCCAATGTCTTTCATAACAGCTTGTTCATAGACTTTTACCTTCCACTAGTGCAGTTGAAAAATCTAATGCTATTCTGACCCCCAATCCTTTGTAATGACATTTCTCTGGCTAACTATAGTTACTTATTTTCTTTTCGTCACCACACTGTAAATTTCCACAATTATGTTCCCCTTTGTAGGTCCTTTTCATTAATGTAGTAATCTCTTTTAGTTAGGAAACTGCTATGATTCCATTTGGGGAAATTTTCTTGTATTATTACTTTAATAATGTCTTCTATGTTTTGTCAGTTCTCTTTGTCAGGACTATTTATTTCTTTAGTTTTTAACCTTCTGGCTGGCCCTGTAGTACTTTTATTTCTCTGATTTTCCATTTCTTTGCAATTTCACTTTGTTTCATCATCATCTTCCTTAAGGTGATCATTCAACACTTTATTGAGTTTATTTCATTTATCATCGCCACAAGATTTTGTTTCATTGTGTTTTCTAAATATATTCTTGTATAGCTACTTTTTCTTGCTTCTTGGATACAAATTTTTTGATGATTTTATTTTTCAGGACACATACATGTGTATATTGTACAAAGGAATTTCAAAACATTTGTGGGAAAAGATAATTTTCTTTTCTTTTCTTTTCTTTTTTTGGCATCACTGCTCTCCGGTGGTGGGAGTAGGAGGCCCAGCCCCACTGCTGGAATTGAACCTCCGTCCCAGTTAGCCTGGATAGATGAAAGAAAAAAATCAAACCACATGATGAAAAAGGGAAAAGGTAATGAAAAGGAAATGGATAATAGAGGGAAGAGGAAAAATATATACATATTCCAAAAAGCATGTGGAAAAACAGAATTAAAAGAAAATGATCTTTGGCTGATCCCCTGTGGCGTAGTGGCGTAGTGGCGTTGTGGTTGTGCGCGGGACAGCGGCCCACTGAGTGAGCGCTCGGCTTGCAGCAACCGTAGAAAATCCCAGAGAACACAGTTGTACTCAGAAATGCATGGGTCATCATGAGTCAGAGTGGAGTTGAAGGTAATTGGTATCCAAAGATAAAACTCCCAAACTCACTACCATCAAGTCGATTCTGACTCAGAGCATCCTGCGTGACCAAGCAAATCTGTCCCTTAAATTTCCGTGGCTGTAAATATTTATTTATACATTTATTTTTGCCATCTCAAATTCTATCTTTTAAAAAATTACTATTAAAAGATAAATTTATTGGGGGCTCTTAGAGCTCTTATAACAATCCATGCATAAATTGTATCAAGCACATTTGCACATATGCTCCCATCATCATTTTCAAAGCATTTTCTTTCCACTTGAGCCTGATATCAGTTCCGCATTTCTTCCCCCTTGGTTCCCCCCCCCCACCCTCCTTCACAAACCCTTGATAAATTATAGATTATTTTTTCCATATCTTACGCCATCCTCCATTGTCCCTCACCCACTTTTCCATTATTCATCCATCTGGGAGGGTGTTCTTCTATCTCCCCCCACCTTCCCTAATCCTCCTGGTATCTCTATTCTCTTTGTTGGCCCTGAAGGGTTTATCTATCCTGGGTTCTCTGTGTTGCAGACTTTTAGCAGTGTGCATGCTCTGGTCTAATCTGATTTGTTAGCAGCCCAGTACCTAACCCGCTGTGCCAGTGAAGCCCCTGGTCTAATCTGATTTGTAAGGTAGAATGGAGGTCATAATAGGGGGTTGAAGGAAGCACCAAAGAGCTAGAGGAAAGTTAGGGATTTCTCTTTTACCCCCCAAAGCCCCAGTTGTGTTTTTCATTGGTGCTGCTGTACTGCCCTCTGACTTGCTCATCATTTCCCTGTAACCCCTCTGTGAGGGGATGTCCAATTATCTACAGATGGGTGTTGGTTTCCACTCCATGCCCCCCACCCCCACCCCACTACCGCCATTCACATTGGGTATGGTTTTATTCTGGGTTAGATGCCAAACACTAGCCACCTTGTGGTCACACAGGCAGACGTGCTTCTTTCATAAACATTTACTTTCTATTGAACCCTTAGTATCAGCTCCTCTTTTTACCCTGACTATAAAACTTTAAGGGAGCAGAAAGTCTCATCGCTGTCCTGTGGAGAGCTAGTGGTTTTGAACTGCTGATCTTGCAGTTGGCAGCCTAGCTTATAACTCCCCACATCTTACTATGTACAGGGAGATGAATTGAAGCATAGATGAAAAAAGCCAAAAATAATTCTGTAAAAATAAGGATATGCTATACATTTTATTTTTAGCATCATTTAAGATATGTTTTAAAGATATTTCAGATATGTCCCATCTAACCTTTACCTAGCTTCTTCTAATTATATTCTCTTACTGTACCATGGTTCATACATCTTGACTGAGAGATTAATGTTAGCACTGTGCTGCTATTCAAACTACTGACTTTATTTGAAGTTCTCTAATTTTCCATTAGGAATTTTTTTTTCTGTTCCAGGATATCTCAGTACATTTAGTTATGATCTCCTTCGATTCCTCTCTGCCTTTATCTTTCATGACCTTAATGTTCTGTTAGACACTGGTCACTTCTTTTTTAGGATGTCTGTTTCAGTGGTTCTCAACCTTCTTCATGCCATAACCCATTAATACAGTAGTTCCTCATGTTGTGGTGACCCCAACCATAAAACTATCTTTGTTACTACTTTATAACTGTAATTTTGCTCTGTTATAATCATCATGTAAATATCTGATATGCAGGATATATTTTCATTAGTACAAATTAAACATAACTAAAGCCTAATGATTAATCACAAAACAATGTGTAATTATATACTATGAAATATTTTCTTCTTTTTTTAATAATTTTATTGGGGGCTCATATAACTCTTATCACAATCCATTGTGTCAAGCACATTTGCTGCCATCATCATCCTCAAAACATTTTCTTTCTACTTACCTTTGGTATCAGGTCTTTGTTTTCCCCTCTCCCTCCTCTGCCCATTCTCTCTCACAAACTCTTGATAATTTATAAATTATTATTTTTTCATGTCTGACACTATCTGATGTCTCCCTTCTCCTACTTTTTGTTGTCCATCCGTGTGGGGGAAAGTTATAGGTAGATCATTGTGATCAGTTCCCCTTCCTCCTCCTTACCCCCCCGGTATGGTGACTCTTATTATTGGACCTGAGGGATTTATCTGTCCTCAATTCCCTGTGTTCCAGATCTTATCTGTACAGGGTACATCCTCTGGTCTAGCCAGATTTATAAGGTAAAATTGGGATCATGATAGTTGGGTGTGGGAGGGAGGGAGTGGAGGCATTAGAGAACTAGAGGAAAGTTGTATGTTTTTTGGCGCTACACTGCACCCTGATCGACTCATCTCCTCCCGGAGACCCTTCTGTAAGGGGATTTCCAGTTGCCTACAGATGGGCTTTGGGTCTCCACTCTGCACTCCCCCTCATTCACCATGATATGTTTTTTTGTTCTTGGATGCCTAATACCTGATGCTATCCTATCACGCCTCATGGTCACATAGGCCGGTGTGCTTTGTTGCTTCTCAGCTAGATGGCGGCTTGTTTACCTTCAATCCTTTAAGATCCCAGATGCTGTATCTTTTGATAATAGGCACCATCAGCTTTTTTCACCACATTTGCTTATGCACCCACTTTGTCTGCAGCAATCTCTTTGGGAAGGTGAGCATCATGGAATGGCGGGTTAATAGAACAAAATGTTCTTGCATTGGGGGAGTACTTGAGCAGAGGCCCATCTCTACCTTAATACTTAGCATATAAATATATGTATTTAGATCTATTTCCCTATCATCATGTATCAATTTATTTACATATATGCATGCCTGTATCTAGACCTCTATAAATGTCCTTTGACTCCTAGATCTTTTCTGTATTTCCTTTTCCTTTCCTCTTGTCCCACTATCATGTTCAGCCTTCATTTGGGTTTCAGTAAATCCTCTCAGCTACATTTGAGAAGTAAAGATGGAGAGGTAGTAAAGAAATAGATTTCAGGCAGGAATGTGAAGTTAAGAAAGGCTTTTTTTTTTTTTTGAGGCAGGGAAAGAACACCCAGAAGGGAAAGGGAGAGCAGAGAAGGGGATGGAGCTTCTTGAGCTCCTGGGTCAGTTCCAAGACCCAAGGAGTTAGATCAGGGAAATCACACCTGGCAGTGAGCTGTGGGACATATACAGGACTTGAGCCAAGAACTTAAGTACTGATAAGAGGAATGAGACTTTTGGATGTTGTAGTTGCAGGGTCTGAGTCAGGATATGGTCTCTGAGTAAGTCATCTTGTTTTTCTACAGACCAGTTTTCTGGAACGCTGAGGGAAGGGGCAATACACACCTGGCCTGGAGAGTTAAGCTCCTTAGAATGCTGGAGGCAGGGACTGCACAGTCCATCTCTGACCTTGAGAAATAGGTGGAAGGGGTTGCACAGCCCTGTAAGCTATCTTTTGGGAGAGCTGGGCAAATGGCTGCATGGTCCACACTTGGCCCAAATAATATTGCGCTCAATTCATCCCTACCAGGCCTTCTATACCCTACTCGCCACAGATTTTGGACCTCTTGTTGTTCCCTTGTTCCTGGGTTTATTAACACCCACTTCCTTTCCCCTGTCTCCCCCTCTCCCTGTCCCCCTGTAACCATCAAGTCCTGTTGTTTTCTCCTCCAGATTGCTTATCCCATCTATATTCTCTAGATAGATCTGTAGAGACAGTAATGTACACACACATACACACACAGATAGGACAAAACAAAGCAACAAAAGAAAACAAAAGAAAAAATCCAACCCCCCCCCCCAAAAAAAAAAAACCTGTAAAAAGCTGAAGGTCTGTTTGTTGACCTTTAGGAGTGTTTTCTGGTCAAGTCTGATGGGTGCCATACCCTGGTCCCAAAGTCTATTTTTAGTATTCCCGGTGACTCTGCTCCCCTTGCTGTTCTGTTGCACACTCTTAGTGTTTGTCTCAACATGGTGGGGTCAGATCGGCACAATTCCTGCACTGGGTCTCCAGTGTTGACGCCATAGTGCTATGGGTCAGTGAGGGATGTATGGTCTTCTCTGTGCATTCGCTGCTCTGAACAGGAGTATCATCCTCGGGGCTGGATGGGACATTATGCGCTCCACTCTCTCTCCCTCTCCCTTCATTTGCTTCTGTGTGCTCTTATCAGACTCGTACTTCTCTCTGAACTGTAACTTCAATGCTGAGGGATTGGGTCCAATCCCAACTACATGGACAGGCCCCCTCCCCACAGAAGAAGAGTCACTTCAGAGGACAGTGCTGAAATATTTTCAATTACAAGTAAATGAAATTTTGTCTTGAAGCATGGGTAAGAGTATGGAAGCATGGGTAACAGTAACATGGGTAACAGTCTTAATGATGGGTACTCATATGTGGGTATATCTGCATGTGGGCAGACCCATCTGGAGATGATAGAGGAGCGGTTTTGGGTTCCTAACACTATCAGAAATATAGTTTTCCAATGGTCTTAGACAACCCCAGTGAAAGTGTCATTTTCCTCCCAAATGTGTTATGACCCATAGGTTGAGAACTGCTGCTCTATTTGAATCTGTCTTCTCATATTTTGGGGGAAAAGATTTCAGGGAAAAAGAAAGAAGTCTTCAGGGCAAAGTGCTCTTCTACTAACATCATATCAAGGTCCATAACATCAAAATGATTTATTACTGGCACTGCTGCCCTGGGTCCCTGAAGTAAGAATTAATGTCTAATAGATTACACTTCACTTTTTAGAGGGAAACAGCTATTTTAATATTTAAATATTTTGATTATATGTAAATTCAATGGAAGAAAACATAAAATGATGAAAGGCTGAGACATTATCAAACTGCCAAAGAATTTTATCATAATGAGAGAGAAACTTACAAAGCTCACTAACATGTTAATAAAAGCTATCACATTAACACTAATGATAACTAATTTGGAACCATCATTTGTAAAATCATTTTTATTGGTCTAGCAAATATGTATCAAGCATCAACTGTCAAGCACTGAGCTATATTATGAACATGACAGGCAAAGACCCCTGGCCTTCTGTAGACTGCATCTACGTTGGGAGGAAGAGACTGATAAAAAGGAAAGGGAATAAAAAACACATGACACAGTGCATACGTCCTGTTTATAAGGACATTTCACAGTGAGGTGAGACACGGAAGTGAAAAGAGGCAGACTTAAGAGGTCTTAGGAATAACTGTGGGACAAGTAGTGGTTTTTAAATAGTGTGGGAATCAACGTCATTGAGAAGATACTTTTGAGCAGATAGTGGGGGGGAGTGGAGAAAACTGCTCTCAGAAAAAGAAGGTGGCTACGTGTGTCACCTTACGCTGTGAAGTCATTTCAGCTGTGGAGTCATGTGCATGGTTTGAGTCACATGACCTTACAGCTGCTGTAGGAACCCCCAGCCCTCCTGAAGGATCTGTTTTGAGTAGTGTTTATGCAACAAATGCTGGTGGAACACCTAATGTACACCAGGCACTGTTCTAGGTGATGAGATTCAGCAGAGGACAAACCAGAAAATATTCCTTTGCCCTCACAGAACCAAGTTATGGTGGACAAAAAGAAGAAATGTATACACTATGTCTAAGTATAAAACAAAACAAAAAGTATATCAGAGGGATGTGAAGAGGCAGGATGATGATGAAGAGGATGAAAGACCTTTGTGAAAAGGTGAATTTGGGAGGGGAAGGAAGGGGAGAAACCCTAGGCTGTTGGATCATCATTCTTTGATGATCACAATAAGGATTTTTCTTTTTGCCTTGGGATAGCGATCCATGGAGAATTTTGTGCAGGGAAATGATACGAACTCATGGCATGCTGACTGCATACTGGAAATCAGCTACAGGGAATAAACTTATAAATAGAGAGACCAATAAAGGCTATTGCAATGAGAGAGAGAGAGAGAGAGACACAGAGAGAGAGAGAGAGAGAGAGAGAGAGAGAGAGAAAGAGGTGACTTGAACAAGATGACTTAATGGTGGCAACAGAGATAATGGAAAGTTATTGGATTTTGAATATGTGAAATATGTGAAGAGACTTCAAATAATTTGTGGAAAAATGGGATTAAAAGCAATGGATTTGAATTTTTCCATGGATGTTTTGGAGACCACTTGTATATTGAAGTACACTATGCATGTACAATATACTTTTTATTATTATCTGTTTCCTTTTCAACGCCTTACCTCAACTGGAATGTGAACTCCAGGTATACAGGGATCTTTGCCAGTGTTGTTCACTGCTTAGAAGGGTGCTTGCCCGAATTTGTGAATGGATTAAGGGTATATCCATTAAGGAGGACCCCGAAGATCTAGCCTGAGTAACTAGAAACAATTGCAGTAGAATTGCAATGAATTAAGCTGGGGAAAATAGGGAGGATGGACATGTTAAATTTGAGATGTTAGTTGGACAGCCAAGTGGCACTATCAAATAGACAATTGAAATACAGAGCTGGAATTACGGAATGAGGTTTATGCCCCCACAAAGCCAAAACCAAACTCTGCCACAGAGTTGATTTCAACTCCTTGCAAACAACCCTTGGAAAGGTTTCAGAGGTTGTAAAACTTCCTGTCAGCAAACAGCCTTATCTTTCTCCCATAGGCAGAGTTACTGGCGGGTTTGTATCACTGGTCCTGGGTTAGTAGCTCAGTGCCTCACCCACAGCACCATGAGGTTTGTGTAGAAGATATCATCACTACAGAGTTGATGACATTGGAGAGCCATCACTACAGAGTTGCTGTTTAAAGCCACGTGAGCAGTTGACTTCACCGAGGGATAGCGTGTGGGTAAAAGGATGTCTAAATATTTAAGTCCTCTACACTTTAGAGGTCAGGGAAAAGAGAAAGAGCCCAAGAGGAAATTCAGAGGGAGCCCTTAGAGAGGCATAAAAGAAGCACACAAAGCTGTGTTTGTGGCCATGTGGCAAGAATGTTTGAAAGAGAAATCCATGATGTCAAATGATATTGAGGGGGTGGCCCCTGACAATTGACCCCCAGGGTGAGCACTGCATGGAAGTGGCCTTGGTAGAACAATTGTGATGCACAAGTGCAGCAACAGTCTCATTCGAATGGCTTCAAGAGAGAACAGAAAGAGAATTATCAGACATCAAATGCATGTAACATTCATAGAAGTGTTTTCTCTAGATAGGACTGATAGCATAATACCGCAGTAAAAGAAGTTCCTGTTTCTGCATTGTTATGTTTGTTTCTATTTTAAAAAAAACAAAAGTGGGTCTGAGCTGACCCCAAGCCCAACTACATGGACAGCTGCCCCTCCCCCAGAAGAACTTACTTCAGAGGACAGCATTGGAGCTACAGTTCCGGAGGAGGTGTGAATCTGATCAGAGCACAGAGGAGCAAATGAAGAGGGGTGAAGAAAGAGTGGGGCACATCCTGGCCCACCAAGCCTAGAGAACGATATTCCTGCTCAGAGCACTCAATCTACA
>PVJH01016971.1:0-48935 GCA_004026705.1 Nesogale talazaci
TACAGAAAAAGAAAACAATGAGGTAATACCTTGTGATTAGTAGGCCAAAGCCTAATCTACAGTGCCACCAAGACCTCCCTGTAAATAAGCATTGTTCCCAAAAGGACAGCACAACTGCTTCCTAAAGTCTTGGCCGTGGTTCCCCCTGTGACTTCCACACTGATTTGTACATGATCTAAACTGTCATATGCATGAGCCAGTTCTCAGTGATTGTGAATAGCTCAGTGATGAAGATTGGTGCGCAGATGTCTGGTCGTGGCCTGTTTTTTATTTCTTCTGTCAAAACACCCAGTAGCAGAATGGCTGGGTCATCTGGTAACTGTCTCCTCTGATAAGAGTTGACTATTTCAGAAATGCCACCCATGGTAAACTGTGATCTGGTTGGATGGTTGTGGTTTGGTATCTCCCACTTTATGTCCCTTGGTGCGCCGTCCCTTGGCTGCCTGCGTTTGTCATTAATTGAATGGATGGATGGATGAGAGAATGAATGAATAAACTAAAAGGAATCTGTGAATGTTTTCCTTCTCTTGACTTCAGGATTATAGAAAACTTCTGAGAAAATAAACTAGATTCATCCTGTATAGGGATGAAGCCAAGTTTCCAAAATAAAACTTCAATAAAAATGTAACCAGGGGTGACTCTATGCATGTTCTTTTATCGGAGTCAAATCCATTGTTTCTCTCACCTGTCAAAGGAGCTCCAGGAAAATGAATCAGCTGCCTCCCTGCTGAGCCAAGTCCTGTCCTCATTACTCTGCCTTGGCTATCTTCTCCTCTTATCATTACTTGAGAACAAAAATAGATGCTAATTATTTCCCACCTTTGCCCCTTGCTGTTCAAAGCAGAGTGTGCATGCTTTGATTTTGGGACCCCATTAACAGGGAGCTCATTAAACCCAGGAGAATGATTGGCTCCAAGAACAAAGAGTCAGCACTCAGAGTTAAAGGTGAGTCAATATTGCCCTCTGAACGGAAGACAGGAATGGCACAAGCCACAGGCATAGATCACTTATCTGAAGATGAGCAATGCAGGAATTAGCACCCTGTCGTGTGTAACTAAGGAAGAAGAAGTGTGTTGGTCTCCGGTAGTGACCCTGAGCGCCTGCTTACCTGAGACACTTCCAGGAGCACACTTTACATACATCTGACTGAGCCATGGCCATGTTCATGACTGAGAGCAATAGGATCGCACAGCGCAATGTGAGAGCGTGATGCAGGACCAGGCGGTGCTTCCCTCTGCTGTAGATGGTATCCATCAGCACCAACTTGATGGCACCTAGCAACAATAATGGCATACATGTCCTAAAAGGAAATGTAGAAAGAGAGAGGAAACAAGGCGGATACCAGCAAGGCCCAGACATGAGAACAGCAGTGCATTCTCTGGTTCGAATACGACAGCAGGCAGTCATCTCGAGGGGCGCGGGCTGCACCACATTAGCACATGCCCTTTGTGTTGCTCTTGTTAGGTACCATCCAGCCAGCTCCGACCCATAGCGACCCTTTGCACACAAAGGCGAAGCCATGCCTGGCCCTGAGCTGTCCTCACAAGCGTCCCTATGCTTGAGCCCATTGATGCCACTACTGTGTCAGTTGAGCTTGTTGAGGGCCTTCCTTCTCTCTGCCGCCTCTCCTCTTTTTCAAACATGATGCCCTTCTCCAGGGACCAGTCTTTCCTGGCAACATGTCCAAAGTATATGAGAAGAACTCCTCATCTTTGCCTCTTAGATGCACCTGGCCATACTTCTTCTAAGACACATCGATTTGTCCTTTTATCAGTCCGTGCTAATTTCCACACTTTTCACCGCACCACAATTCAAAGGCATCAGTTCCTGACCAAGCAACAAATTCCATCTATCATGATGGTACTAGTTCCAGGACTCGCACAAATCCCACATACAACATCCCTGGGAAGAAGAATCATCTGTGATCTCGCATCATGCTGCATAAAGAACTACAGCCCAGGGAACTGCCTTGACTGCATAGATGGTCCAACTTCTCAGGGCAGAAGTAGAGCAGGACCCAAGGTCTCTGCCTTCTGCACTAGCACTTTACCAGTCTGTAGCAGTAAACAATTTACATTCCATAGGCACAACTTGCTGGATTATTGAGGAATTTTGATTTAAGGGCAGCATTAAAGTCTCACTATTGGGAGATATTTTTCTCTGCCTGAAAATTTGAGGGGGAAAGACTTAACTTCACAGATCACTGGTTTTAATGAATAAAAGAAATAATCGACTGCCCTTTATTCTATAGCCTATCATTTATAAAGAAATCGTATTATCTTTTAGACAATTGGTCTCCATGACTTGTTCATATAGTCCCACGTGGATTTTTAATGTGTTTGTCATTTGTTTTCTTTTTTTAACCAAGTTTTAGTTGTGCTTAGGTGGGGGTTTACTTTTCTGAGGACTGACTTTGTATCCAACTGTCTCTGATCAGGCCCTCTATTAGTTTCCCCTCAAGATGAGTTTTGAGAAATTCTTACCACATGCAAAATTCATGCCCTTGCACCTGCACCCAGGGGAAGAAAGACTTGGGAACCTATGTTCACAGCAACAGCCACAGAGAGGAGTCTGGAGTTCAGTTCTAATCAGGACCCCATGGGGAAGCCATGAGTCAGGATCCACTGATATTTCTATTATATATTCACATATTTTCCCAATAATTTTTGGATTTATTGAAAGCTTCTTACTGGTTTATTTCAAACAGGTCTATTGACATAATTCATGCACCATACAATTCAATGGCTTGAATATATAAAAAGAGTACACAATCATTACCAGAGTCAATTGTAGAACATTTTCTTCATTTGAGTATTCATTCCTGTTAGTTCCTCCCCTACTCCATTCACATGTCATAACCCCAAGAAACTTATTCATGTAGCTACTATCTATAGATTTACCTATTCTGGAGTTCATATAAAGAAAATCATACCAACCAACAAACAAAAAAAAAACAACTCAACAATTTTGAAAAAGTAAAACATGGGAAAGCCTCCATCAGAAAGCAGATAACACTAAAAAAATATATGACAACTTAGGTCAAAAGGGAAGGAAAATGCTAAGATTCAATTTCAACCTCACTATATCTGCATTCATCCACTTTCTGTTTGGTGCCAAAATGGCTGCTCCTATGCACACAAACCCTGTGCTCAAGAGAAGGAAGCATCCCCCAACCCGGTCATCTCACAATTCCTGCTATACGTCAGCCCATTGTTGCAGCCACTGAGGGAATCCATCTGGTCAAGGGCCTTCCTCTCTTTCCGGCTCCTCCCCTTTATCAAGTCTTGGAAGAAGTAGGGACAGTGTGCTCCTTAGAGACCAGGAGGAGTTTGGGCATGTGATCAGGAGAGACTATGCCCTGGAGTGGGTCCTCATGTTTGATGAAGAAGACTGGCAGTGAAGGAGAGGAAGGCCCTCAAGGTGGAGAATCGACACAGTAGCTACAATGGGCTCAAACACAGGAACAGTTGTGAGGCTGGTGCAGGACCGTGCGGTGTTCTTTTCTGTTGCATGTGGGGTTGCTGTGGGTCAGAACCAGCTCATTGACTCCTAACAAGAACAATAACAACAGCAGCGACAACAACCTTACCACGTGGGATGGCTGTTGTAGTTACCTAGTCTCTTGTGAGCTTGAAAAATAGAGTGAAGGGGTGGAGTCTGTCTGTCAATTAGGTCACAGCCTTGTGGGTGTGGCCTTCTCATAAGGAGGGTCCTGGGAACCTCCCCTCTCTTTCTCCACTTCACCTTGCTGTTGCTGGGCCATGCTGATGACAGCCCAGAAATGCGTCCACTGCCATTGGAGCGGCATGGTTTTCACTCACTGGCCTGTATCTTCCTGCATTCTGCAGCACTGCCTGGGCGGTGTGAGTCTGAAGAGGGATTGGTGGACTAGTGCTGAACTAGTGGGCTTGAGCTGGACTGGGTGGAGACAGTTGCTTGACAGATAATTACTTCTTGATATGATGCTCCCTCTTACACTTTTATGACCATCCTGGATTTGCTTCTCTGGTCAACCTGTTCTAACACAATATCCTTCTGGAACTCTCTCTCCTGACGGAATGTCAACTAGTTATTTTTGGTACAGTAACTCTGTGTATCCTTTCTTTTTAAAACAAAAGTTTTTATTTTTTTGGCATCACTGCCCTCTGGTGGTCACGGGAGCTACCCAGTGCTGTTCCTGAGAGCCGCCACTGGATTTGAACCGCCAAGCCCGCAGGCCGCAGTCCTGCACTCAACCACTTACGCCACCAGGGATCAGCCAAAACAAAAGTTTTATTGACATAATTCACATAACATACATTTCAATTGTTCAATCACACTGAGTTCTATAATCATCAACACAATCAATTTTTGGATATTTCTTTTACCTTGTTCTCATTGCTACCTCCCCATTTTCCTCCAACCTACCTTATGATGTAACATTTTATCATTTAATTTCTCTTTAGAACCATTTAAAATTTGTTCCAGCTTTTAATGTTTTATGCTTTCTCTTCAATTGAGGACTTTTCCTGTTTTACCTTGTTGTTGTTGGGCTCTTTTTCACTCCTGCTATTGTTTTGTATGCTTTTTTCCCTGTATATGAAATCCAGGACAGGTAAAGCTACAGAAACAGTGACTGGATTAATAATTGCCAAGGGACAAGCAACGAGAGGTTGAGGAGAAGTTGGAGGCTTACAACAATGAATAGGAAAAAGAAGAAAAGGTTCTAAAACTGATAGTGGTAGTGATTGTACAACTCTTCATAACATCGTTGAAATATTGAATTGTATGTATGTGAATGATATATCAATAATAATTGAAGGACACAAAAATTAGCATGCTTTAATAAATAGATGGATATAGATAAAAGCAGATATGAGAGATTGAGAGAGAGATTATGGATAAAATAGTGAAAGTGTGGGTGGGGGTGGTGTTGTGCCCTCTCCGGGAAGGCCAGACTCGGGGTGACTGTGTCCACTGCTTCCTCCCTCTTGGCTCTCTCTGCAGCCACAGAGGAAGCAGCAGGCCAGACCCACAGTCTCAGAGGTGCTCTTTGGGGCCTTGTTGGCAGAGAGTCAGCTCGATACATCCTAGTGGGATGACCATGCCGTTGAAGCGGAGATAGTGAAGCTAGAGCTGAGGGGAGCTGAGGTGGCAGAGTCAGAGTCTTTCAGAGCATGGGGCTCTCGGGACAAGTGCTGGCGGGAGAAGCATGAAAAGCAAGGTTTGGCAGTCAGTGGAGGTCAGGGTCAGACCAGTTGGCATGGCGGAGTTGGTCAGGAGGAAGAAGAGGATGAGGAAACAGGCTCCCTCCCAGCTTGGCTGGAGCCCGTCTCTTCCACCTCTCTCTCAGAGTCAGAGTGCAGGTGTCCTTTCTCTGGTTTGGCCCCTTCTTCCCCTTGATCCTTGCTTCATATGGCTCAGAGGAGAAGACAGGTCCACTGGTGCCGCTTCTTATAGCCTCCCTGTCTCTGGTCTTGACCTCTGGGGAGAAGGTGGCCAAGGGTCCATCTTCTGCAGGGAACCATGGTCCCACAGCACAGAGAGGACATGGATGATTCGGGGGATCAAGAGCAGGCACCAGTGCTGCTCTGAGGATGGCAACTCTGAACAGACAGCTGACAGAGCTGCCCTCTGGTCCTGCGCACACCTTGGAGGATGGACAGCCCCTGTGGGCCTCTTTACAGCCATCCTTTCTTGCTGTAGGCCCCTGAGGGCAAGCTTTTGTCCTAAGGTGCACAAAGCCACAATCTGGTAATTAAAACTGTTGTCTTTGCACAGGTTGTGAATTATCATCATCATCATTCTTGAAATCTGGTGTGCTCCCTGTCCATGGGTTTCTTCCTGATCTTTCTTGCTGTGGTTGACGCTGTTTGCTTTCGGGTTAGTCATTCTTGGGATGAATTCGTCTGTCATATGTGGTCACAGACAATTCTGCGGGGTGGCTTCAGTGGTCATCTAATGATTAATCAGACATTCCCTTAAATGCCTGAGCTGATTGGGCTCTCAACTTTGGGCTGAGGACCTCCGGGGAAGAGTGCAAGTCAAAAGATGTGTTGATGCAAAATGACAGAAGCCTTTAAGAAGCCAAAATATCAGCATGCTTAGTTAGTTACCGTTTCTCTGCATGGCCTCCCTCCCCATCTCGGTCTTTGCATCGGCCGAGGTGGTCTTTCCATCTCTGCGACGCCCCCGAAGAGGTCTCTTCTCCCCAGAAGGCACAAGTGGTGGCAACTCTGTAGACAAGCAGCCTGGCAGTTGAATGACCAGCCCAGCCACACGCCAGCACCAGGGTCACAACCATTCAGCATCAGCTCACACCTGCACGATCCTGCTCGGGTCCTAGGCCCTGGTCAGTGACATGCCTAAGCCTGCTTCTGCTGTGACCGTCACCTTCAAATAACCTTGAACATGTGTAAAAGCACATAGTGCCACCATTGAACTCTTCAATCCTCCCCTGTAGTCTCCGCTTGGGTGCCTGGTTTCTTCTCTTAGCCGTGGAAAGCATTTTTCTCATAAGGGTGCAAGCATGTCTGAGAGTCAGGGAAAGGAGAGTGCCTGGTAGTGTTTGTGCAGACATTCCAGAAGCACAGGGAGCATCTGCGTGCACAAAGTCACACCTTCCATCTCATAGGGGCAGGTGGAGAGATGAAGCCATTGTTCCTTTTTGACTTCAGCCAGTAGAAATACACTGAACAGATACCGTACAATATATGCTTTATATAGAAAGGCTTGAATATTTCCTTTTTTAGCAAAATGACAGGTATTCATTTTTCTTTTATACAATATAGGGCAATTCTTAGGGAATAATACTCTTTCTGTAAAAAAAGAAAAACTATTATACGGCTTTTATAGGATCCTGCATCCAAAACTAGTGCCGAGTGCTTCTACTGCAGATGAGCCAGCAGGTTTCTGGAGAAATTCAGAATCACGCAGAGAGCTGCTCTCAGAGAATTTATCGGCATGCCACCCAGAACCTCCAGCACCCCATAGGAGAAAGATGGGTTCTCTACTCCTACAGAAAGTTGCAATCTCGGAAACCCACAGGGACGCTTCCACCCACCTTCCAGAGCCACAACGGGTCTGAGTCAGCAACATGGCAACACGTCTGGGGCAATCACAATGAACTAATTGTGCTTCATCTTTACTTATAAAATTAGATAGAATATGACTAACTGTTCTTCAAAACAAAGCCAGGCACTCTAGTTGGGGAACACAATTTCCTACTGTAATTTAGGAATAATGTTCCAAATAAGGTTTCAAGATGTCATCCTTCCCCTGCAATTTAGAAGCTACAAATTACCTATTAGTCTTTGACCCATACATAACGTGTGTTCATGTTACTTAGCAACAACTGTGCGGATGACGCAGGCCTGGGAGTATTTTGGTTGCACACAGGGTAGCAGGAGCCAGAACATCTCACTGTACCAATGCCGCTTCAAGGTCATTGTAGCACCCGCTGCTTGTAATCAGACAGAGAGATGGAGAGAAACAGGGAGCTCAGGGAGGAAGCGAGGTCCGTGACAGTTGAAGGGCTGAATGGATGTCAATGGATGAATTGAAACAAAATGAGTGCGCATTGTTGAATATGAAAGTAGGCTGTGCCTTATGAACTCTCACCAATTCACCATGAATGTGTTTTCTTAAAGAAGGAACAGTAAAAAGAACACTAAGATGATGATGATGTAAGTTTGGGTGTACAGAATCTATCTAATTATTACTGCTATGACCCTCGTGGCTACATGCCATAGAGTTGGGTCCAAGCCATAACGACCCTATCACCTAACCCTGAAAAGGAGGGCTCCTCCATCTGCTGACCAAGGGCGACCCGGAGAGGCAAAGTCAGGGTCACAGAGGAAGTCAGCCGGTGCAGACAAGGAGGGCCTAGCAGCATGCAGCCATGTCTCCCTGAAGCTAGAGGGGCCTGGGGCTTTATCCAGCTAACACAGGGCAGAGACGGGGATTTCTACCCTCACAAGGGTAAGACTTGGACACTCAGGAGAGCAGTTCTGCCCTGCCCTGCAGTGTCACTGTGATTGGCATCAATTCAGTGGCAGTGCGTTTGGTTTGGTTTTGAAGCACAAATTTATTAACATTTTATGAAAAGGTGGTATTTTCCTACAACTGTAGGCTGAACTGTGCTAACAGCAACACGGTTGGTTGTTCTCCATGATGGACCCTGCTTGTGCTTGCAGAGGATTCCGGATGCTGCACATGCTTGCTGTGGTCCGTGGTGGGAAGGTCCCTCCTCTCTGCACAGTGGCCTAGGCTTGGGCCCATGGCTCCTGCAGAACTCTCTCCAAGGAGACTGAGAACTCTGCACCATTTGCTGCCGCAGGAGGGGTGTGTGTGTGTGTGTGTGTGTGTGTGTGTGTGTGTGTGTGAATTCTGGCTGCCCCGTTACTTGGTTTTCAGCTCAGTTGGTTTCCGGGAGGGTTTGGCAAGGCACGCTCTCTGTCTCGACCCCATGTCCAGCAGAACACAGCGGTGTCCAGCCGCACCCTGCACCATCCTCCAAATCTTTCCTATGTCTGAGCCCGCTGCTACAGCCACTGTGACAATCTGTCTCACCGGGAGTCTTCCTCCTGGCTGCTCAACTCCTGCTTTTCCAGGCTTGGTGTCCTCCAGGATCCTCATCCTGACACCACGTCCAAAGCACGAGGCACAAATTCTCACCATCCTTGCCAATAAGGGCTATTCTGGCTGCAATTCTTCCAAGACAGATGGGTTTCTTCCTCTGGCAGTTAGAATATATGCCCAATTCTTCAGTGTCGCTTCCTCTGCAGCTTTCCTTATTCAACATACAGATTTCACATGCATATGAAGCAATTGAAAATACCATGAATTGGGTCAGGTGCACGTTAGTCCTCAAAGTGACATCTCTGCAGATGAGAGGGGATTTTCAGGAGACTTGCCAGTAACATGTGGTGTGGCCTCTGATCTCTTGAATGCTGCTCTCCTGAAATTTGACTGTGACTCCACACATGATAAGTCCTTGGCAAACTTCTTTCTGTTCATCATGACCTTGCTCCCTGTCCCAGTCATTAGGACTTTGTTTCCTTTGCACTGAGATCTGATTCATATTGAAGGCTGTGCTGCTGTTGGATTTTATTAGTGTGTGCTGCAAGTCTTCATGGCTTCCAGCAAGCAAGGCTGAATGTGGTCAAGAGCTGGATAGACCACCTTGTTTAGTCAAGGGCTGTGAATCGGTCACGGTACTTTATGACCCTCGTATATAAGCATATGAATTTATGTAGGGGGAGGTCCCCTCCAATAAATGTAGCAATCCCCTAAAGATAAGTAAGTTCTTTTACAAAGCAACCTTATCACCTCCAGATCACTCTCCATTACATTTCATGCATTTGTCAAATCTGCAAATTCATTCTTGGAAACATTTGGCAAACACATGTTTGGATGGCTGAGAGTACATCCATCGTGTTTTTTCTTCTTCACCTCTTCTAGGTTATCAAATCACTGTCCTTTCATGTCCCTCTGCACTTCTGGAGACAAAAAGAAGTCACATGGAATGAGGTCAGGTGAGCAAGGTACACAGGGCAAAAGAAGTCTGCTGGCTTCTTGCCAAAACCTGGCAGAAGATGGCTGTGTGAGCAGGTGCCATGTCCTGGCGACAAAACCAGTCCCCGGTCTGCCACACATCGGGCCTATTTTGTCACACATGATTACGCTATTCTTTTAGAGTCTCTAAATAGAAAGCATGATTAACAGTCTGACTTGGTGGAATGAACTCCACATGGACTGACCCTTCACCTCAAAAACACAAATGAACATTGTCTTAATCTGTGACCTCACTTGATGAGCTTTCTGGGGGGTGAGGATATGAGGGCATCTTCCACTGGCTTGACTGATGTTTGCTTTCAGGGTCATAAGAAGAGTGCCATGTCTTGTCCCCAGTAATGACCTTGGGGGGAAGGTCTGGGCCTCTTTGAAGCTGTTCTTTCAAACCAAGGCATGTTTCCACTCAAAGATATTTTTCCTGAGGCACAAATGTCACAGTGACTCTTCTCTTTCAGAAATCTTCCATTAAACCTCACTGAACCAATGAGCTCCAAGATTGCCTACTTACTTCCCCACCTATTCAGTGGTGTGTTGTCGGTCTTCAAACACAAGTGTCCACATTTGTTGATGTTTTCATCTGCTTTGGTAAGTTGATGGATGTCCAGAATGAGGCTTGCCATCAATCAACATTTCACCTTTTGAAATTAAGAAAACCACTTATGCACTCAAGTTTTCCTCATAGCGCTGTCCTTGTGAGCTGTGTTCAACATCACACCAGTTTCTGCAGCATTTTTCCTGAGCAGAAAACAAAATTTCAGAGACACATGTCTGAATGAGCCATCCCCCCAAATGAAGTTCAAGAGAAACTTCTTTTACAAAAAATCTGCTGTGATCAGAGTAAACCTTCCCAGTTAGTTGCACTAACTCAGATTCTGGATGCTGGGCCTTGTCTGGATGCTGGATGCTCGCCTGGCAGGAAAGTGCTTCTTCAAAAGCTCTTCCCAGTGGAGCTTTTTATAATACACATACACATATCGATAACCCATCGTATGTCCTCTGGACAATTACCTTGAACATGTCCTTGGAGAAGAACAGCATGCTTCGTCAAGTAGACGGACAGTCAGGAGGAGTGGACGGCCCCCCAGAGATGGAGCGCCACAGGAACAGTTGTGAGCAGGTTGACTCGGCTGTCCAGGGGCTTGCTATGAGCCCAGGTTGACTGAATGCACAGACACAAAGAGCAGCACACGGGCACTCAGAGGTGGAGACCATATTTGAAGAGGGAGGGAGAAAGGCAGCAATTTTCTAACAGCAGAAATGCACGAGTACTTTTCTCTTAGAGCAGAAGAGACCCCTGTTTCTGTGTCCAGTGCCTCCTAATCCAGTGAGGCATTCTCTATCAAGAGCATCTGTCACCCCCCACGTTCTTTTCTACTTGTTTCTTTTCCTGGCCTTGAACAATTCCACCTAGATATGGGGACTAAAAGTGTTTTTCATTCCTTATGTATTGATGCTTCTCTAGGGGGAAGAATTGCTCCTGCTGTGGCCAATTTTCCCCATATCCATATTGAATCAGGGCGACTTCCAGTCATCTGACGTGTTAATATTTGACCGATGTTAGAGCTACCCCATCTCTGGGAGAGAAGTGAAGACTAGGCAAATTAGCCGAGCATCAGTGGGCCACCGGGACCTCTGGAGGAGCTAATGAACTTGGACAGATGGTCAAATCCTCTGTTTAGATTGATTCAAATGGTTTTCAATGGGCTCTGGCATATTTTAAGTAAAGTACTGGGACCTATAAAATGATCTTCCATATAGTAGATGTTCACAACAAATTACTTAACGAGTGAATAAAAGCAAAGATAAAAATTACCATTCAAAATTCCAGAAGACAATTTTTAGAAGCACACATAGATTTAAAAAAAAAAAACAGCAAATACTCCCTTTCAGCATCATATATACACAGGATTTTCTTTGACTCATCAGAAAACTAGAACACATCAATAAAATAGCTTTCTCCCTGCTGCGCCCAGACATACCGTTACTCTTTGTGTCAAGACTGACCCACTTTCCCGGTACGACGCGGTCACAGCAGCCCCTTATACCACCAGGCAACACTGGGGGTGGGGGTGGGGGTGGGGCTGCTGCTCGTCGAAAACTAAAAGCAAGCAAACCCCAAACCAGCTCCGGGGAGCAGAGCGCCTTCTCAGCGACAAGCTCGCGCAGGTGCGTGCAAGTGATGTCTGCTTGGCTCTGGTCACGGAGTGACCTGATGTGCTACTCGGTAAGACACGAGCCGCCCAGTCCCGTGCCAGCTTCAGGGTCAGTGGTGAGTCTGAGCCCAAGGTAGCCACTGTGCCACGAGGGCCTCCCCCTCTTCTTCACCAAACGCTGTGTCCTCCTCCAGGGATGCCCTCCTCTTTGGCGCCACGGCCAAAGGGAGCAAGGCCAAAAGTGCCATGCTTGCTCCTGAGGCCCGAGCCGGCTGCTTTCCTCCTGGCTGCCGCCTGGGGGGTCACTGAAGGACGTAATGAAGCAATCAGCCCCTGATCACAGCTCTAACGATCAGAACTAGCAGTCTTGTTTTCTAGTGATTCACTTACCCCTGGGTCATGTCATAATGGTTAATTGACTCTGAGTCCCAAGGATGTCACATACTAAGTGATCGGGTGGCATTTTTTCCTAAGTGCAATTGATTGTGCATTACTCTAAAGGTCAGCGAAAGTGTGCAGCACTGCCATGATGGAGGTACACCCTGACCTGAGGAAGGGGATGGACCGCCCACGCAGCACTGGCCACCTGTGTGGACAAAGACACACGTAGAGACACCCCGGTTTCCAGGCTGGTGCCACAGCTGTGTTTTCCGGGTATTATCACCTGTGTTAAGAGAAGTGCCTGCCCGATTTTAAACTAACCCTAGACAAGGAACAAGTTGCTTAGAGAATCATTCACAGGATGCAGGGAGACATCCACCTGAGGTAAATGCTACAGGCAGTTGAAAAAGAAACACGGAAATTAGAAAACTCTCACCTTCCTCCCTTCCCTGTGCCGTGAGAAAAAGCAACATGGAGAATTATTGCCCAAAAATGCCCCTGTAAATGCCTTGGTTATAGAGCCCTTGATGCGGCGCCCGAGTCTGTTTCTGAATTTGATTGCTGACAGCTCCCACCCCCATTCTTGCTGCATCCCTTCCTCTGGGCTAGCTGGTCAGGAAACCCTGCACTGTCCTCTCCCGTTGACAGCGAGTTACAGAATGCTCACCCTCAGCCAAGGAGAAGGCTGGCCTGTCCACTTTTTCTCCACACTGGAAGCCAGCAGACAGAAAATGAGGCTGGACAGACAGCAGACAGGGTCTCAGCTTTTATGGATCCACAATCAACCCCCATGGACGCAGCTTCAAGAAGTCAAGGGGCTCATCACAGGGCATGGATTTGCTGCACAAGACCTAGCTCACCAACGAGCCAGGGTGACACTTTGAAGACCAGGGTGTACCTGACCCAAGACATGCCATTATCTGTTACTTCACCGGCATGGGAAAGTCCAGTGTGGCTGGAGAAGGGTGGGTGCATGTGAATGCTGGTTCTGGAGAAGAAGACTCAATGTACCATGGGCTGTCATAAGCCCAATAGATCTGTCTTGGAAGACGTACAGCCGGAATGTTCCTTAGAGGAAGATGTTTCCTTGTGTCCTTTGGGCATGTTATCAGGAAGGGTGTTGTGCTTGGAAGAGTGACTGACAGTAAGCATAAGGAAGGCCCTGGAAGAGCTGGGTTTGCCTAGTGCTGCGGTGATGGGCTCGAGCACGATGACTTGCAGGGATAGAGGGACTCTGGATTAGGGCTGACTTGGGGACTCCTAACCACAGCACAACATCCGTGTACCTGGCATTCAAACTTCGCTGCAGCTCCTCCTGTCAGGCTAACTTACAGCAATTCTGACACAGGAACTCCCCCCGCCTCCCCACCACCACCACTGCAGCACTCCCTGGCTGGCTGCAATCTATGGGAGACAACCTCATTGCTCCCCCTGCAGGGTCTCTGCTGGTTCCGGGGAGCATGGATTGCCACTCTAACATGGCAGCAATAGCAGCTCTAGGATCGTTCAGAGAATAAAATCGGAAGCACTCACATTGGTGACTTTTCAAAGCTGATTCAAGGTATTAATCCACAAATTCAAGCAGCAGCATAAATAGTAACACAGTCCCACCCAAAACCCATCAACATAACACCTAAATACATCACAGCTGAGCTACCTGGTGAAAATCACAGATAGACAATATTATGAGCAGAGAAAATCTATTAACCTACACAAGAGATACAATGATAAAGACCATTGACTTTGTCAACCACAATCACGAGAGGTAATGGGATCTCTTTGTGATGGGAGAAAATTGCTGCTTCTGTTGACAGAAATATTCATCAGAAAGGGAGGAGGTGAAAAATAAAAGAAACTTTTGGAACACCAGGAAGGCAGCAGATGCAAGAGGTGGAGGGCAGACTGCATTTTCCTGTTGACCTCGACAGAAACACCCCACAGAACCACCACTGGCCTGACAGGTTCTATGTCTGTCTTTAATCTTAAAAGAAGTTCCAAATCTGCAAGAATCCAACCAGAGCCGTCCTGGTGGCCTCCTGGCTACATGCTGGGCTACCCTCCTGGCCAGCAGTTTGAAACCTCCTGGGGCTTCTTGGGAGAACGAATGGACATTCTACCCCCATAGAGAGTGACAGTCTCCTAAACCTGCAGGGCCAGTCCCACCCTGTCCTGAAGGGTCATCATGAGATGGCATTGACTCATTGCCAGGGAGGGGACAGTGTATGTGTGTGTGTGTGTGTGTGTGTGTTCTCAAGAACCCAACCTGCTTCCTGAATTGCCACCAGGATGGTGCAAACCAGCATGCTTTTCTGTCAGTACTTGTATGGGCACCATCATAGTCCTAATACGCCCCATTGTGCTTCATTGAGAGAGAGAGAGAGAGAGAGAGAGAGAGAGAGAGAGAGAGAGAGAGAGCAGGCAATCAGCCCAGCTTGCCTCGACTCTTAGTGGCTCTCGAGGACAGCGTCGACCTGCTCCCTGAGGCCTCCAAGACTGCAGCTCTTCAAGGAGGCCACTCACCTCATCTTTCCCCCAAGGTGCAGCTGATGGCTTTAAAGCGTGCAGTTCACAGCTGATGACTCTCCCACAGTAACAGCAGTCACTGTCATTGAAACACAGAGACACACACACTGACACACAGAGCAACACACAGTGACACATAGACACAGCAACACACATAGTGACACACAGAGACACACACTGACACAGACCAACACACAGTGACACACAGGCACAGCAACACACATAGTGACACAGAGACACACACACTGACACATAGACCAACACACATTGATACACACAGACACACAGCAACATAATAGTGACACAGGGACACACACACCAACACACAGTGACACACACAGACATATAGCAACACACACAGTGACACAGAGACACTCATACTGACATATAGACTAACACACACAGCAACACACATAGTGACACACAGAGACAAGCACACTGACATACAGACCCCCACAGAGACAGACACATTGGCACACAGACACATAACAACACATAGTAACACACAAAAACACATAGTGACACACAGAGACACACACACTGACACATAGACCAACACACAGTGACACACACAGACACACAGCAACACACATAGGAACACACAGAGACACATGATGACATACAGACCCCCACAGAGACAGACACACTGGCACACAGACATACACAGCTGCAAAATGATATACAGACCTCCATACATAGACACACACAGTGACATGCACACAGACATAAAGTGACATCAGACACATGACACAGAGCCCCATGCAGACACACACAGACAGACACACAATGGCACTTACACAGTGATACACAAAGACATAAGCAAACATGTGGTGAGACATACAAACACAGATGTGCACACACAATGGCACACAGGGACACACACAGTGACTCACAGACACATGGTGACACAAACTCCCACACAGAGACACACAGTGACATATATACAGTCACACAATGACACATGTAATAACACACATGCAGTGACACACAGAGAAACTCACAGGGACATCCACACAGACCCACTGAATGACAAACACAATAGTGACACACACAGATACCCACACACAGACACAAAGCTACACATACAAGGCAATGTTTTCAGACCCAGACCCTAAAGACAAACTATTTTAGCCAGACCTGAAAAAAACTCACTCTCTGGGAAAATACAAAGAGACTGCACTAGATGGAAAATACTCACTGGTTTAATTTATAGAGCAATTTCAAATGTCAGGGCACTATTCTGTACGATCACATCCATTTATTGCTTGATGAAACAGTTATCATTTGTATTTTATGTGTGAGTAAAGTCACTTTGTTCATTTTTTAAGGCTCTAGAGTTTGAAAGGATGAAAGATTGAAAATCTATACTGAAGAAGCCCAGAAGTCTAACTATTAGGATTCCAGGTCATACATGCCCAGGTTTATTCCACAGAAAGCATATGTGAACAAGTCTCTGGGACCAGAGAAAGACATCATTCTGGGAGAAGTGGAGGGACAGTGAACAAGAGGATGGATTGACACCATGGCTGCATGGTGTGGTAATTGCATAATCTGTTGTCAACTTGGGGATTCAGAGTGAAGGGTTGAAGTTTAGCCTGTCAATCAAGTTGCAGCTTGATGACCTCATTTGAAGGTGTTAAGGCAATAAATAACTCGTTGAAGATGGGACACCATCTCACTCCCTGGGAGACTTTGCAGCTGACAAGACACATGGAACCACGTTGGTGCCCTGAGCTGGAGCAGCCACTTGGAGACCCTTGCCAGCACTGAGATGCTTACAATGCCACTGAACCCACAAGACTTCCCATGCACTGGATGATGATCTTCCTGCATTCAACATCTTTGCGTGCATTTCATGAGTCTGAAGAGGGCTTTAGAAATTGATATCAGGCTAATATTGCACTTATGGAGTTAGTCTGGACTCAGCTGGGATGTTTTCTAAATATTCCATAGCTCTTTGTGTTAGTCCGGGTAGCCTAGAGAAACAAATTCATAAAAGCAAACATATGTATATAAGGGAGAGGTTTATATACAAGAGGAGTGGAACATTGAGAAAGCATCCCAACTGAGTCCAGTTCTAGGTCTTAAGTCCAATATTAGCTCATATGTCCAATATCAGTCTATAAAGCCTCTTTCATTACATGAAGCTCATGCAATGGCACCCGGACAATCGCAGGTCAGCGGTTGCAGTGTTGTGTATCCAGTGGCAGGAGAAGCATCTCAGCGCTGGCAGGAGTCTCCCCATGGCTTCTTCAGCTTCCAGGTTTTAGGGTCTATCAGCATGCTCCTATGTGTCTTGCCAGCGGCAACGTCTCACAGGGAGTCGGCCTTGTGTATTGTCAGTAGAGGTCTCCAAGGGACTGTGTGAGTCACCTCTACGGGGGAAATACAGCAAGATTTCCCAGAATTCTCAGGAGAAAGCCATGCCCACACAGATTGGCTTTCTCCAGATTGACAGGCTTGTCTCCACCCCTACACTCCCAACGCTGAAATTGACACAAGAGTGCATGACCGCCACCCTCTTGTGCACAAAGCTCTTTCCTATACACACGGAGTGTCCCTGGATTTGTTTCTCTGGCCCACCAGGGCATACCCGATGGGGACAATTGTGAGCATGGCCAGGACCAGGAGGTGTTTCGTTCTGTTGCTCACAGGTTGGAATTCATTTGATGGCACCTAAGAGCACAGCAGCTGTAATCACTGTCACCGTGGACACTGCAGACGCGTTCTCTCAGTATCGAACGTGGGCTGCCTTCACGGTGGCTCAGTGGTTTTGCATGCGGCTGTGACCTGAAAATCAGCAGTGGAAACCACAAGCAGCTTTCCTCGGAGAGACATGGTCTTCTGCGCCCTTCACGAGAAGGTGCAGTAGTCTGAAAAACACCAGGGCAGGTCTACATGGTCCTGCGGTGCTGCTGTGAGGAGCCTGGATTCGTGGCAGTGAGCTTGCTTTGCTGACGCAGTCCACAGCACATCAGGACAACAGAACACTCTGGACTGGACCACGCGGCTCTCTGAAGCTGGGGTGGCCAGCCATGGGCAGCCTGGGCCCCCAGAAGCTGCAGGGGTCCTGATCTGGAAGGTGGGCTCCTGGGTCCACAGGGGATTAAGGGCGTGGCCAGGCTGGGTGAGAACAGATGAGAGGTAAGAACACAGCCAGTGGTGGCTTGGCCCGCTTTCTCAAGGCCAGGTGTTGCCCTTCCAACATCCCCACGTTCAGAGTGGCCAGGAAGGCATTCTGTGCCACCGGGTCAGGTGAGACTCTTAGCAACCCTGGGTACCACTGAGTGGAACAGCGCCCAGCCCTGCTCAGTCCTCACAGCTGTCCTCAGGCTCCAGCCCAGAACAGCAGCCACTGTGTCCACCCATCTCCTGGAGAGCCGTCCTCTTGTTCTTTGCTCTTCCATTTTACCAAATGTGATGTCCTTTACCAGGGACTGGTCTCTCCCCACAAAATGTCCCAAGTGTGTCATGTTTCCAGATCTCCCCATCCCAACCTGGAAGAGGTACTTCCAAGACGGAGATCCTCGGGCCACAGAGAGACTCCTGTGGGCACTCACATCTGAGGTGGCCTCTTAGGGGGAAGGGGGGAGGGTATCTGTGGACAAAGGGAGCTCTCCAGCAAGGGCAGGAGCAGCAGCCCCCTTATTATTGCAAATGCAGAAAGTAGCATGTGGCGTCTGATGAGGGCTCTGAGATTTGCCCCTCTGATACCCACTGCAGTGACTATGAAGAACTCCAGCCATAATTCATGGCTTATTTAGGAGCTCAACAAGTTGTGATGCCGGGGAGACATGCGGAGGTTGTTCATCAGGACCCGTGACAAAGTTCTGCAAGCCAGCTAACAAAAACCCAAAGAGCACATTACTGCTCTAAGTCTCAACTCAAAGGCTTTCAGCTCAAGCTCCCAGAACCAAGAAAGTGGCCAGAGTCACCTACTCTGTGAGCCAGCTTCCTGCACAGAATCGCTCCGCCTAACTCGATCTGTGGGTTGGTTTGTCCATCACTCTGTTGCTCGGACTCCTGGTTCTGCTGCTGCTCCTCTGATGGTTTAGCTGTCCTCTGTGTCCTGGGGAGTCACTGAGCAGGGATCTCAGGTCCACAAATCGGCCCCCCCGGCTCTTGCTGGTAATGAAAGCTTGCTTCTCAGAGGGCTCGTTTTACACATGGCAGATGGCATTGCAAGAAATCCCAGGGAAATCACTCATGGGTGAGAACTCCCCTCTTACCAGACCCATGCAAGGGGAAACCATAAGGTGGGAGAGTGGCAGTTACGTAGTCTCCTGTCAGCTTGAGCAAAGGGGCAGCCAGCCTTCAGTGATGGCGTGAGGCAGAAATGAAGAAGACAGGGACACAGGACATGTGGTTTGACACCAGTGGAGGGCTGACACTACTATGTTGTATGTAGCCCAGATGTCCGCCCTGCATGGTCTTGTTTTCTCAGCTAGCTGAGCCAGGGGTTAGTAAACACGTATATACTTCCTCAGACTACACAAGGAACAAGGGAGCAGACTGAGCATTAGGCCACCAGGACAGACCCCCCTGTTTATCAGCCCCCCCCCACCCCCTGAGGACAGACTCCTCTCTCTCTCTCTTAGCTCTTCAGGACAGACCCTTCTCTCTCAGCTGCCCAAGACAGCTGGGTCATGGTCTACAGTGGTCCTGTTCTTGGTGGGGCAGCTGGGCACTTTGTAACTATGTTTTTCTGAAGAGAAACTGGCATATTCTGAGCAGCGGTCAACCCCTGGAGATACACATGGTGCTTGGCAGAGTGGAGGGACAGCTCAGTGAGGAGGCCCAGACAGGTGGACGGACCGTGGCTACAACAATGGAGTCAGGCCGGGAGCGAGGAAACATAGGCAGCTGTGAAAACAGCTCCATCTGGGCAGTGCTTTGTTCTGCTGTGCAAACAGATTCATGTCCTGATGGGTCAGAACCAATTCGAGGCCACCTTCGAACAATAATGAGGACCGGAGAAATATTAAAGGGCTCCAGGAGGCTCGTAGCAAATGCCCTTCCTCTGAGGAACTCAAGTTCTCGGGCTGCTTGGTGGCCTTGGGAGGGCTGTGCTTCTACCACAAGGAAGTGAGCAGGGGGCTAGGGGTTGAGGGATCCCAGGCAACAACCACGTTGGCTTTAATGCTAACGTGGACAAAATTGGAGCCCATATTAGACTCTAGCAAATACAAGTGAGGGAATTTGATAAAATAGCACTTTTCTTCTGCGTCTCCAGATAAGGAAACACCGCACGGTGGGGATTTGACATCTTTGAAAGTGGAAATTCAGCGGCTTTTGAGCTAGAAGATTACTTTCTGTATTTTATTGTGTGATCCGCCATCCTTCGATAAGGAATTTAAATTACATATTACACTTTGCCAAGAAAGGGGAATCCATTTGCCGGTCAGTGAGAACTCCCTTCCCAGATGCTCCAGGCGGCAGCTGGAGCGCAGTGGCTCACGGGTTCCAACGGACAAAGTCCGATTAAATAATTGCCCATATAATTGCAATGAATTTATGGTAGATTAGAATCAAGAGGCACGTTAGCTGAGACATTAAATTATGATGCAGTCTCGATTTTACTTAACGCTCCTCTGAAAGAAAGAAAATCAGTTGCAGGGAATTTCAAATGGAAGCTTGCATGGCGGAGACCCAGGCCTGGGAATAGATAGAAATCACGAGGATTCCTGGGCGCATTCTCTCCACCTACATGCCCACGAGGTTCACTGTTCCCGGGTCGCCTCTGACAGCTAATGCTCCCGTCTGGAGGCCATTCCCATGGGAGCCAGGGGGTGGGGGGCGATGAGGAGGGGATGCAGCTCTGGGCCTCATCTGCAGGGGGCAGGGCCACAGAGGGTGTGGGGTTGCAGAGTGACCACGGCCAAGGTGCACACGGGAGAGCAGGGGAGACCCAACTGAGTCTCCAAGGGCATGTTCTAGGGTGGACTTGGACTATGCTTGAAGTTAAACTGGTGGTTTTCCTTTCGGCTCCTTATGCTGACTGGGGTTTCCACCCAAAGTACGAGCCTGGTGCTTGTGCACGGGCTGCTGGGTGTGAGTGTGTGTGTGCGACGGCACATAGGAGAGAGGGTGGTGTGTGTGCATGTATGAGCATGGATGTGCGTGTGTGTGTGACTCCATGTAGGTGAGAATGCATATATGCATGACACAGGGGTGGAAGTGTGTATGTGGTACTCCATATATGAGATTGTAGTGTGCATGTGTGTGACTCTGTGTGAGTGGTGTGTGTGTGTGTGACCCTGTGTGAGTGATGTTTGTGTGTGATCCTGTGTGACTGGTCTGTGTGTGCATGACCCTGTGCGAGTGGTATGTGTGTCTATGTGTGCATGACCCTGTGCGAGTGGTGTGTGTGTGCTCTTGTGTGTGTGTGACCCTGTGTGAGTGGTGTGTGTGTGTGTGTGTGTGCCCCTGTGTGTGTGTGAATGGATAATGAGATTGAGCACCATAGCGTTGGAGACAGTGTGTAGGTAACTAATGTGAGGAGTCAGAATTTTCACACTCAGTTGCATTTTTTATTTCAAACTGCTGGGTCTTCATGCAGACACACTGAACCTTAGAACACATGCACCTACTGCCCCAAACCACCCTGCTGACCACCCTCTACTGCAGCTGTCCTGATGGTGTCTGCAGACAGATTGACATCCTATGTGCTGCCCAGAAAGCCATCAGCTGTCCCATGGATTCTTACAGAATTTACCTCCAGTTCACAGGTGCCACCAAGGCAGAGACTCGGCCAGGACAGCTGAGAGGGGCCACATTGGGATTATCCCAGACTGGACACTGGTATTGAGCCATCTGACCAGTACAGGGGGGCTCTCCAGGCCTGTGGGCAGTCCCACTACCTCTCACTCCCATTTCCAGACACAAGCACTGCACACCTGTCTCTCGGGGAACACGTCCACCAGGCCGTTCCCAGGCTGCCTGTGCAGGCTCTCAGCTCTCAGCGTCCCCTGGTCAGTGTCCTCATAGGACTGGCAGAGGGCAGAGAAGAGCCGGACTTTGGAGAGTGGGGTGTGGTGCAGTGGTTGTGCATCCAGACTCTCCTGGGGGGGCGTGCAACAGGACAAACCCCCCAATAGATTATACATAGGCGACGACCACTGGATCCATCTCTGTGAAAGTCTGCTTGCTGGAGCAACGGCTCTTAGAGCCAGGCACCTGCAAAACAAGGTACGTGGGGTGCAGGACACACAGGAACAAACAAACCTGGTGGGCACCAAACCTGGTGGGCACCAAGACCCCTGTGCAGACACCCACTCAAGCTCCCTCAGCTCCAGGCCTAGAATTCTCCACCTTTACCTGCGCCCCTATGCTCACGGCACCTGGAATAAGTATTAGCAACAACAACGACGATGTCATCGTGTGCACAGGAGGGTCCACGGCGGGCCAGTGGACACCCGCCGACTGTCACTGACATCCGGGTTCATAAGGGTCTGGGCAACCATCTCGTGGGCCTTCTCCCCACTGGGGATATGGGGAAAATCCTGTAGGAATAAGCCTCTCGCTGGTCATCGGGGAAACATCACTTCCTAAGTGTACAGACTTTCTGGGGTCCAAGTGACACACCGTGACTCAGGCCACCACGCTGGCTCCGCAGGCAGCCACCCTGCACCAGTGTGGACGCTGCTCTTGCATCCCGCTGGGCCCAGCTCCCAGGGAGAGAGTCTTCACACCCCACCCCCAAGCGAAGAGAATCCTCAAGGGGAAATGTCAATGTTCAAAACGCCCATCTGCAATGAAATCTGACATTTGAACTTTAAAGGAAAAAAAAATGCACCAACTTCATCTGGTGGCGTTGTTACTGGGAAAGGTTGATGCAGGTAACATTCGTTATCAAAATGGCAGCTGGAGAGGCTGCAAGATTGAAAATCGAACTGTTTATGCCTGTGCGCGCAGATTGGCAGGAGGAGGCCAAACCAGTGCCGTGAGAGACCCCCACGGAGTGTGTGGGGGTTGGAGGGTGGGTTTCCCTCATTCTCATCTGGGAAGTAGGGTCTCCTCTCTGCTGGAGAGTGAACCCCCACACTTGCCTGAGGCCCAGGTGCAACCAGTGACCCTCGGTGCTTCAGGAGGGGCCAGGCTGGCCCAGAGAGAATCTCAGGAGCAGAGACAAACATTTGGACACCACCCTTGCAAAGGGTCCTCCACTTGGTGAGAAACACATGAAATGGGCCCAGACGAGCCAGCTGACACCTTAAGCTTAGCTCTTTAGTTGTCACAATGTGTCCCATAAGTGGAGTGCCATATCGAGTTACTCTGGGTTGATCAGAGAAACAAATTCATACATGTTAGGTCGGCTTGTGGTGGCCGTTTTGGGGCTGACGCTCCCCCACCTCCTTGGACCAGACATCTGGCTAATGCAGCTCTCCCTAACCTTGCAGCCCGCTCTGCACTCCGTTAGGACCCAGGCATGCCTTCCCCCTCCACTCCCCAGGTACCTTACCTGACACCCCAGCTAGGTACCCCCAGGCTCTCTAAGTACAGCCATTTTCCACTAGGTGCAACTCCCTCGGCCCCAGACCTCGAGTACTGTGGGACCTCGCCCAGGTAAAATAGCTCCCCAATAAAAGTCTGCTTTTGTTATAATATGGTTCTCATTCATCTCCAGTGGTGCTCGATCACCTTATAATAGATACGCATATGTGTGTAAGAAAGAGCTTTATAACAAGAGAAATTGAATGTTGAGAAGACACCTCAGCCCAGTCCAGATCAAGTCTATAAGTCCATGTGCCCGATACCAATCTATAAAGTCCTCTTCAGACTCACACAACACATGCAATGAAGCCGAATGCAGGGAGATCACAGGCCGATGGACAGAAAGTCTTGTGGCTCCAGGGGTGTTGTAAGCCTCTCATCACACACACTTGGTTCCTCCAGCTCCAGGACTCTGGCTGCATCAGGATAGCTTCATGGAGCTTCTTGTCAGAAATGTCTCAAAGAGCGTGAGGAAGTGTCCTTTCTCCAGTGAGTTATTTACCTCCTTAATGCCTCCAAACGAGGGCATCAAGCTGCAACCTGATTGACAGTTCAATTCCACCCTTCACTCTTAATAATCTCAAGTTGACAACCATTAGTTTTACACCCATCAATTCATGCACAAGTCAACCCACCCATGATCCCCCCTCCCCCCTTCAACATATCATCCTTTACCCACGTCCTTCCTGCTTCCTGGTCCCTCTCTCAACCCTCAGGAAAGTGGTCCTTGATTCAATGTTGCCCCTTTGATCTTAAGAATTTGATTATTTTTAAAAGAGATTAATTCCTTTCCAGACCTGAAAAGTGCCCAAAGGTTGTACTGGGGCTCCGACCTGTCTCTGTCCAACTAGTAAGACTGGTCTCCTTTATGAGTTCGAGCTTTGTTCTCACTCTGCCCAGGACCTTCCAATGGGCTGCTCGGAGCTGTTGGTGGTGGTTGTAGGATGCTGTCCAGTTCCTCAGGTCTCAGGGTTGAGGAGACTGCAGTTTGTGTGGCCTTTTATCACGCTGGACTCAATGTTCCCACGAATTTTCAATTTCCAGCCTTTTTTTCCTCCAGATGGGCAGAGAGCAGCAGTTCCACTTCAGTTGCTACTCATCAGTGTAGGATATAGAATACCTTCTTCTTCGTGAGTTATGCTGCACTGACTCAGCTCAATTTTCCTGGTGACTACAGTTCTGACCCTCCAGACCGAGTAACTCCTCTCTTCAAGGTGTTAAATGTGTTTATGACTTTGCTTCCTATATGTTCTACCACATTTGTGGGATAGTCGCAAAGGTACATCCACATATGAAAATATACTCTGTCAAATCTGTATATACTCCTCCTCCCCTCTGGCATCTTTCAGCCTGTGTGGATCACACTGCTACTGATTATATACAACAGTGTATATACACTGTATGCAAGCAAACCTGCTGGTGTCTTCCCCTGCCCTTTTTCCTTCTCTGAAGTCAACCATTATCTACTGTGTAGCTCATAATGTCCCCTCCCTCCCTTCTGCTTCCATCTGGTGATGAACCAAGAATGTTATCTTGGTGTGTGACAATCTTTGCTTGACTTTTTATAACAGAGGTCTCATCCAATATTTGTTCTTTCGTGATTCACTAATTTCACTCAGTTTAATGCTCTAAAAGATGAAAGTCAATTTTAAAATACCTGTCAGTCTTAGTTCTATAATGTTGCCTTTCCTAGTGCGAGAGACAGAGAGAGAGAGAGAGAGAGAGAGAGAGAGAGAGAAAGAATCATAGAGCCAGAAACTCCCTGCCATCGTGTCAATGCTGACTTATCGTGACCTTATGGGACAGGGCAGAGCTGCCACCTGTGGGTTTCTGAGATTGGGACTCTTTGGAGGAGAAGAAAGTCTGAGTTTTCTCCCAGATAGTTGGTGTGTTAGTCAGGGGTAGACTGGAGAAACAAATTCAAAGAAACTCATATGTGTATAAGACAGAGTTTTATATATAGGGTAATTGTACCTTAAGAAAACATCCAACCCAGTCCAGTCTAAGGTCATAAGTCTGATAATAGCCCCAATGTCCTATATCAGTCTATAAAGTCCTCTTCACACACATTAAGCACATGTGATGATGCAAAAGCAGAATGATCAGAGGCCAGTGAGTAGACAGCCTTTGGATCCGGTGGTGTTGTGAGCATCTCAGTGCTGGCAGAGGTCTCCAAGTGGCTGCTCCAGTTCCCAGGACAGGGGTCTCAGCTTAGTGCCAGGTGTCTTGTCAGTAGAGCATCTACAAGGGAATGAGCAGGAAGCCTCCCACCTTCAAGGAGGAAGTACCACATTTCTTAGAATTCTCAGGAGAAGGCCATGCCCACCAGAGACCTCATTGGCTATGAGCTGATTGACAAGCGAGACTCCTTCCAAGTTACACATTTGAATGGTTTTACAAAACATCCTTATCAACCTCAAAGTACTCTCCATCACACTTAATACTTTGTCAAATCTGTGGTTCCATTCTTGGAAAACGTTTTACAAACTCATCTGTTTGAGTGGCTGACAGTACCTTCCATGCTTTTTTTTTCACCTCGTCAATGTCAGCAAATTGCCGTCCATTCATGTCCCTCTGCATTTTCAGAAGCAAAAAGAAGTCACATAGAGCAGGGTCAGGTAAGGTGTGTGGGGCAAGAGAGGCGTGTTTTTGTCCCCAAACTAGCACACTGAGAGGTCTGCTTAAGCAGGTGCATTGCTGTGGTGGCAAAACCAGTTCCTCATCTGCCAAAATTCAGGCCTTTCTAGTCGCATACTGCTCCACAGTCTTTTCAGAACCTCTAAATAGAAAGCATGATTAACAGTCTGACTTGGTGGAATGGACTCCAAATGCACTACCAGTTGACATTTTTGTCTGTTTGGGAAGTTGAAAGATGTTCTGAATGAGGTTTGTCATCCATTAACATTTCACCTTTTTTGAAATGAGAAACCAGTCACACTCTGGGGCTTTTTCTCCTTGTCAGCTGTGTTCAACATCACAACAGTTTCTGTGGCACTTTTCAGAAACAGGAAACAAAATTTCACAGCTGTACACTGTCCTCTTAAATTAGCCATCACACAAAAAAATGAGATTTAGGCAAAACTGCTCTTAATAAAGAAATTGACTGTGACCAGAGAGAACCTTCCTAGGAGATGGCACTGTGTGTACTAACTCAGAATGAGTTGCTTGATGCTCGCCTAGAGGGAATATGTGTACTATGAAAGCTCCGCCTGGTGGAGCTTTTTTCCTTTGTGGGGGGGAGGTTACCCCTGCATATATACAAGCAATCAGGTGCTCTCTTGAAAAGCTGGAGTGAGGGTAGGGGACCCGTGCTGCCCTAGAGGCTGTCCAGTGCACACATGAGAATCCTAACAGTAGTATGCATTGGTCCTATAGTACAAGGTCTGAGAAACGTATTAGAAACGTTCACAGTAAATATTTTTATCAGAGAAATGTTTCTGAAAACAATCACAGGGAATAATCTATGTAGTCAGCATTCCTTATGCATGGGTGTTTGGGGGCCAGCAAGTCTTTGGATCGAAGGAAACACATGAAGCCCACCTCCATAGGAGGGACAGCCCAGGCCTCTGCGGTGGGGGGCATTTCTCATAGCATCTCTGCTGTCTGTGTGCTGGCAGGGAGGGGTGCTGACACGCGCAGGAAAAGAAGAGATGTGAGTGTTTGAGGCAGAATGACTGGGAGGAGAACGGACTGGCAAGTTACCTGGGAGGTGCATAGAAGGTGATGGGCTCCTGCACCCACCCTCCCAGGTTTGGTTACAGACTCCTCAGCTATCCATGCAATGAAAGAGAAAGGGGCAAGGAGTGTTCAAGTGGGCATCTCCAAGCATCGGCCCAGGGTCCCAGAGTCCTCTGGATACTGGCTGTAGGGTGGCTGAAGGGCTGAGCCCCTAAGTAAGTCAGGAAGGCAGTGGAATCAGCAAGCTTTGCTGGAAACAAGCTGAGGGGGTGAAAATCTGAGAGTCTGGTATGTCTAAGGTGTGAGGGCAGCAAACCATCAAAAGGCTGAGCCATTGTGATGGCTAAGCTCTGTCTCTTTTCCCTTGAGTTGGTTTCTGGAAAGACAATCCCTGGGAAAGGTCATCATGTCAGGCAAAGTAGAGGGTCTGGAATAAGGGAGACCCTCTGTGCAGTGGTGGGCAATGTTGGGCTGCAGTAATGGACTCACCCAGACCCAAGACCATGAGGATGCTGCACAACTGGGCAGGGCTTTGTCCTGCTTCACATGGAGCCCAGGGTCTGAGTCCATTCAGGGAGAATGAACATCCCCTCAGGAGAAGGGTGGTGCTGGCCATGCACTCCATGATGCCCCTAGCGCTTCCCTGGTGGAATGTCCTTCTGGGGATTTCTGCTGACAATACCCCTACATTTTAGGAGGGCAGCATTCAGGCGACAATAGGCAACAGTGGGCTCTAACATCAGAACAGGTGTGAGGATGGCCCGGCTGTTGTCTGTAAAGTCCTTGCAGAGGACACCCAACAAGGACCACAGCATCGGCCAGATCAGGGACCCCGGAGAAGCCCCCAACCCCTAACAGAAAGGTTGATGGTCTGGACCCACGCTGACCTCTTGAGAGATTCCTGCTATGGTGTTGGTGGTGTGGTCAGTAGGTGCCATGGAATCAGCACTGACCCATCCAGACTCTATGGACCATGCATGAAACACTGCCCAGGCCTGTGACAGCCCCACATTTGTTTCTGTGCCTGAGCCATGGATGCGGCCAATATGTCAGTGCATCTCGGTGAGGGCCGTCCTCTTTCCCCTGCCCCTCCACTGTGCCTAACATGATGTCCTTCTCCAGGGACTGGTCTCAGCTGGTGTGATCCTTGGGTTTCCTGTCAACTTGCCTGGACCGGATTCTCATGTAACAGAGGGTCCACAGTGGGATCTCCTGTGAACAGCCGAGTCATTCAATCTGCTCACAGCCCTGACACAGGTGAGGGAAACCTCATTCAGGGCAGGGCCTCCTCTTGGTATAAAGTGACAGTGTTCGGAGGATGGTGCACACCCACTGCTGAACTGGATCCTGCATCTAGCTCGGGGACCTCCTCTCCTATTCCCTCACTGTCCTAGGAGCCAGCAGGGTGCAGCTGACCTTGGATTCATTCCCTCAGACACGGAGGGATCATGCATCTCTCCATTCACCAGCCTGCAGTCTTCCCACTTCCTGTTTTCAGTTCCTGTGACTGCACCAGTGCAGAGAAGTTTCTAGCTCACAAGTGACCATGGACTTGAACCAGACTAGATCACTCACATCCACAGCTGCCTGAGTCATTTCTTGACACAGGGCTCTTTCTTTGCGCACACACATGCAAGAGTAGCAGGTGTTGCTTCTCTAGAGAACTCAGCTGAGCACAAGGGTAACCGGGTTTCCAACGTCCATGTCTGAGAACACTGGGGAGCAGTTCTCGGTACACACAGACCCATCACGTGTTGGGAACCATGCAGCTAATGACAGCACTCTGATCACAGAGCATAGCCTTTCACTGGCTCGTCCTTATCTCCTGGTGTACGAACTCTGCTGGCTACCAGATGTGGGAGGGAAAGGGAAGAAGGCGCAGTTGTAGGCCAAAAGGTAGACATGTGTGAACCTGGGTGGGGGTGGGAGAAGATAATATCAGGCAAGAGGGAAATTGAAACAAATAATGGTCCAAACAGGGCAAGCCACTGGAAGGCTTGATAAATTGAGGAATACAAAACTGACCGTCTGATCTGAAAGCCATCATGTAATTCACAATAAAATATTTACAAAATAAAAATAAACAAAGGGCGATAAATGAGAGAGACCTTGGCATCTTGGTAAAGAGCACGCCACCACACTGCAGAGGCTGAAGGAAACCCTTGACTGTAATAGTGTCACAGCCGCTAACCAATGATACAGAACCATGGGAAGCCTGGGGCAGATTTGGTGTCACCGTGTCTGTATATCACACACACAGCTAACCATCCTGGGCCTGTGCATTTCCCCTCTAAGAGGAGCTTCACAGGGAGGTGACCGGTGGTCTGAAGCCACCAGTGGCCCCTGCAGAGTTTGGAAGTAAAGACAAGGAGAGAGAAGGGTGCGTCTTGTGGACATCCTCCCGTAGAAAATGGTCTGAGCCCGTTTTCATCAGTGAAGTATGATGTTACTAACCCACCCATGAGAGGGGTCACGTCTTGGGTTCTCATTAAGGAAACGGGGATGGATTCGCTTGCATTAGCCCAGAGCCCTGAGCAGGCATGTCTGACAAACACTGCCTGGAGTCCGGGCCTCCTGGGGCAAGCCCATCATCTGCATGTCCGTGAAGTTAATTGATCCATGTGGGATAACAGTTTCAGACTTCGTTAGCCGCAGGCTCTGACCCTATGAGCCAACCCTGCCTTGGCTTAAAGTTGGTCAGTAAAGTGCTTGCAATTCTCTTTATCTTCGTTTATTGCACTTTCAATCAATCCCTGGACATTCCCCTTGATCTGAAGCCAATAGACAATTAGAGCTTGTGATCAGCCTGCCCGTAAGCACATTTCTCCACCTCGGACTGCCTTCCTAAAGGAGATGGTAAGAGGTCCTGGGGTGGGGGCCTCCCTCAATGGAACACACATCAGAAATGGCCTTCTTCATGCTGTCCGTTTGTAGACATTAACGGAAACCTCTGAGTGTGTTTGGTTTCACGGTGAGTGAGAGCACATGAGGAACAAGTAACTCCAGGCAGGTTTTCCATAAGGAGAATGGATCATCCAGGCACCCACTGTGTCTCTGCATCTATCAGAAGTGGCCAGTTTCTCACAGCAAGGGTTCAACAGGCAGTTGTGTAGCGATAATTATCATTTATTATAATAAGGATATAGAGATCATGACCGAGAAGCCATAAGAGGTAGACATCATAATAACATGCTCACCTCCATCCTGTGTGGTGGTCCATGTGGAGAGAGAGGGCAAACATTAATTTTCCCCGTTTAAATAGCCTTACAGGGGACACATAAGTTCTATAGCCAAAGGTCAGGACATGTCACAAGAGGGGGCTGTCTTAAGGGCTGTGAGGTGATAATGGCTTATGGATGCCTACATGACTAAGGCGAGAGGGATGTGATAAGGGAAGACCTCAGACTCCTGGGGGTGGATGCCTTGGTCTGCCTTGTTAGGAGTCATTGGCAATGGCCCTTGGGTCCCACCCATAGACCTAGAGGGAAGCGAACCATCATCCTAATATTAGGGGAGTCAGTTCTACCATGAGTGATGCAAAGGCCTCAGATAACTGGGAGCTTCAAGGGGAATAGCTAGCTTAGTCAGCTTCTAATGCTGGTAAATAGGTTGTTCAATACTTTGAAGTATGTAATTGTGGAAAAGTCCTGTCTTCATCCCACACGCATCCTCCTCCCTACCATGTGTGATGTTTGAGAAGATTGGGAAGACCTCGCTTTGTTCCTGTGGCTATCTTCGTGGATGCTGGTGTGGAAGCTGGCAGGAATAGCAGATGCTTAACATCAAGGAGACACTCTCGTGACCCAACATTATCACTGGTACTGGACCCCCGAGTGCCCTGGCCACTCCCAAAACAAGTTGTCCCATGGAGCGAGAGGACCTCTGATGTGTGGAGAGAGACTCAGGCCTGGGGCTGGGTGCCAGGCCTTCCACAGTGCCCAGAGCAGCATCTGCAGGTGTTCTGGAAGAAAGACAGGCATCTCAGGCAGGGTCCAGAGCATGCTCTCAGCAGAGAAGCTGAGCAATATCCCCCTGGCCTCTTGGAAATCACACAAACACAAACACCGAGAGTAGCAAGCAATGAGTGACATGTCAAGTTTGTGTCATGACGGTGATTTGGGAGTTCCAGCAGGTGATATAGATTGCATGCTGATGGACACATGAAACCAGGATATTCTAATGTCTAGGTGGGCACAGGCACAGATGATAATTTATTGAAATGGTTCTACCCTGTGTCTTGAGGACATGGGTCCATTTGTCTGGTCTGTCATTGTGTCTGCTCCCTGGACTCCCCCCTTTCTGTGGAAGGTCCACTCTGACTTCCCTGGATTGCAGGTGACTTCTGAAAGCACTGCAGTGAAAACTGTTTCAGAACAGCCTTACATGACATTACAAACAAATCTCTGATGGGGAGTACTGAATACATAGGGCATTCATTATACAGTACCAATGCATGAAGTGTTAATAAAAATCTGCCCCTTCTTTCATATATCAGATGCTCTCTGCTAGCATTGAAGTCATTTTTACATGGAAGTGATTCATGTGACACCTGTACCACTCTCTGTGCAGATTCCCATCATCTCCTGCTGTTAGGGACTAACAAGCCAGTTCTGACTCCTGGCTACCCATGAACAGCGGAATGAAACACGCCCATCCCACACCAGCGCACGGTCGTTCTTCACCACTGTGTCGAGCCTTCTTGTCTGGGTCTTCCCCTTTTTCACCAACCCTCACCATCTTTGCCGCCAAAGAGCCTCCTGGCTGCTGTTCTTCCAAGACAGATTTGTTGATTCTTTTGGCAGCCCATGGATTTTTCAATATTCTTCACCTACATAAGGATGCGCTATCCATCCCCACTGCCTGGCATGCTTCTCTGAGTTCTCTCCAGCATCTCCAGCAGCCTCACTGAGAGGGAGGGGTCTGTCTTGGATGAATGCTGATCCACCTTGTACAAGTGCTTGCACGGCCGGGTCCCTCCAGCCAGAAGGAAGCTGTGCGTTGGGACTCCAGGAGAATGAGGCCCCGCTCATCAGTGAGGGTGGCCTCGTCCAGACAGCAGCATTGAATAATTTATCACAAATGCTAATTTCTTGGCAGAAGAAGAAAGACCACTCAGGCTGAACTCCAGTGATTGCTGCCATGTGCAACCTTCTCCCCAAAGAGCAACCCCTAAATCAGGTCTCTGCCCCAGTCGTCTTGACGGATGCGAGAGCCCACCCACTCTGAATGAAAGTGGATTGTGCGTCCACGGAGACAGACCAGGTAAAGAGAGCGGGCACGCAAGCTCAGCCCAGGAAAGATTATAGGGATCAATTTGGTTAAAAATTATCATTTGATAAGAATAGCAGGATAATCACCAGGCAGAGCTAAAGCTAGAGTGAACCAGTGATCAGGTTGTGTGCAGATGCATAAGGGTCATTTAAATTATATTGCTTTGATTACTACTGGCAATTCCCATTGTTCCACAGGCCTTTTCAATCTGTGGTTATTAGGTGCCATTCTGATGACTCATCGCGTCCGATGTACAACAGAACGAAACCCTCCCAGGACCTGTGCCAGTCTCACCACTGCTCCTGTGTTTGGGCCCATTGTAGGGGCCTCTGGATCCGTTCATGTCCTGGAGCCTCTTCCTCTTTTCCACAAATTGTCTACTCCAGCAGACAGCATGCCCTTATCAGGAGCTCATCTCTCTGGATCATGTGTCCAAAGAACTTGAGAAGAAGTCTCAGCACCTTCTCTTCCAAGGGTTATCTGGTTTGTATTGTTCCAAGTGAGATCTGTCTTTCTGTGCATCCATGCTCTCTGCCTTCTATTCACTGCTGACTCTTGGTACTCCCACCCCAGTGGGTTCTGACGCTGTAACCATCCACAGGAGTAGAAAGCCCAGTCTTTCTCCCTCAGAGCTTCTGGTGGCTTTGAACTGCTGGCCATGTGGATCACAGCCCAGCGGTGACCACGACACCACCAGGGCTCCTCTCGAAGCTCAAGGGACTTTGAGAAATTCAAATTCCTCTGCAGTCTTCCTTAGCCAATGTCCAGCTTTCACATGCATATGAGGTGATCGACAATATCATCATTTGGGCCAGGAGCACTGTAGTCCTCGAAGTGACATCTGTGCTCTTTTACACAATAACGAGGTCCTGTATAATATATTTACCCACTGCAATAAGTTCGATTTTTTTTCTGATGGGTGACATTTAACACCAGCCATAAATTTCCATTGGCTTTTTATTCATGTCTTAATGTCAACTCAATCAATAGTTGTTAATATTCTCTCTACCAAATTTGCTCATCAATAGTTTTTATCAAGACTTGTCTTCAGTGGCCTCAGGGAACAATAGATCAAAAAGAGAGGGCTGTTTATCCAATAGTTTCTGGATCTGAGTTTCTGAAGAGAAACCTTGAATCTCTGTGACTCACAGCTCTGTTTACAGCTGCTGGACTCTTCTGAACAAACGGAAGGGGGTGTTTCAATCTCAGATAACCTGGGACCACATCAAAGGAATGCCCTTTCCTACACCCTTCCCTCCACCCCCCCCACCCCCCGATTCTTTAAACATGAGATATGACTGCAACAGTAATAGCTATGACCAAAACCACAAGTCATCTTTCCCACATGTTCACGGCTGGGAAGGAAGTCTGGCTCCATTCTGAAATTCATCAGATGGAGAACTTTGAGATGAAATTTGTGAGCAGTGTCCTGCCGCTGAGCAGAACTCGACCTCCATTCAAAGCAAACATAAGGTGCTTCACTGAGCCGGGGTCCAGCAGTGGAAGCTGGACCATTGCCCCAATGTGCTGAGGCAGAGGCAACATTTTTAGGGGATCACAATCATGGGGACTTGGGGTGACATATAGGGACAAGGAAACATGCAACAAGTCACAAGCTTATAAAGCAAACTGATCGACTTCTGGGAATTAACCTAGCAAGTGCTTCCTTCTGATCTATCCACGCCCCCATCCATCCTGGGACATATCACACATGCATTCTCTCAAGACCTTTTGTGGATGGTGGCCAGTGTTGCTGAGTCAGTTCCCAACCATAGTGACCCCGTGGGCAGCAGAGGGGAACATTGTCCAGACCTGCCCCAGCCTCACCATCCTGGCTAGGTCTGAGGGCCTGCTGTGACCACCGGCTCAGTTCCTCTCTTCCTCTTTCAGCTGACCCTATACTCTTCCAAGGATGATGTCAGCCTTCAGGAACTGGTCTCCCTTGATGACTAACGTACTTCAAACAAAGTCTCCCCACCCTCTCTTCTAAGGAACATTCTGACTTTATTTCCTTCCAGATAGACTTATTTGTCCTTCTGGTGGTCCATAGAGCTCTCAGTATTCATTGTCAATGCGATGTCTTCCTTATTTAACTGTCCAGCTTCCACAGGCTATGGAAAAGACCCTGGCGCTGGCCAGGCACATCCTGTATGCAATGTGACACCTTTGCTCTCTTGCATTTTAAAGCAGCCTTGTGCTACTGAGTCGTCCAATGCTAGACACCACTCGAGGTCTGGACTTCTCTTTCAGTGGGTGTTGATTGTAGACCCAAGTAAAATGAAATCTATACCAAGTTCTATCTTTTCTCTGTTCTTCCTGATATCGCTTGTTGACTCAGCTTTCTTTATGTTGAGAAGTGAGCTATACTGAAGGCCGTATTTTTTCATCTTCATCAGGAAGTGCTTCAAATCCTCTTGACCTTTAGCAAGGAGTGTAGCCTCATCTGTATGCCACGCCTCCCTCCAACCCTGACACCACAATCGTCTTCATATAGTCCAGCTTCTTGGGGGATTTGCTCAGCACACAGATGGAATCAGTATGGTGAAAGGATACAACTTTGACATGCACATTTCCTGATTTCAAACCAGAAATAGCCCTTGTCCTTTTCCAATGACTGCCTCTTGGTCTACATATAGATTCCACTGGAGCATAATTAGTTCTTGCAGAATTTCCATTTTCTCCATGCCAGCCTAGTTTGCTATGATTCACACAGCCAAGAGCCTTTGCATAGTCAATAAAACATTATTCTAATATTCTCTCATTTTGACTAAGATCCATCTAACATCTGCAGTAATATCTTAGCTTCTGCATCTTGTCCTGAATCAGTTTGGATTTCTGAAAGTTCTCGACACATAACCACTGGCCATCAGAGCACCTTCTATGATGTGAGAACCCTTTAAAACAGGCGCTGGGCAAGATCAGCAATGATTGGCCTCGGTGTGAATCAAAGCACTGGCTTCTGAGTTAGATTTTAGCTGTCCAAGTGTTCTTTTCTGCCTTCATAAAAATAGAGCTTGTGATTTGGAGGGTTGGGACTTGTAATGCCTTGCACAATTTTTTGTGCCCTTAAGAAACAATGGAGCAGGCAAAGGCATGGTTTATGAGTCAATTCTCATCAGGAAAGTTTCACCAATATAGTTTTGTTGATCACTTTTAACAGGGAATAATATTGCATGGCGTTCAACTAAAAACTCAGACTAACCACTCGTGAGCCAATGCCAGCTCAAGATGACTCTGCAGGACAAGCCAGCTCTGCCTCTGTGAGTTTCAGAGATAAGAACTCTTTCCAGCAGAAGAAAGCCTCGAATTTCACCCACAGAGTGCCTGGTGATTTCTAACTGCTGACCTTGCGGTTAGCAGCCCGGCACATAACTCTCTATGCCACCTGAGCGCCCAGATTGAATGCCACCATGCAGCAGTCTTCTACTGCATACAGGGCTATAGTCTTCCAGGAACTGGATTAGTGGTTCCTTGGGGGTGTGGCAAGGAAGGTCGGGGGAAGTGGGAAGTTATTTCCAAGGAGTGCAGGAATGAAGAAACTATTCTAAATTATTGTAGTTACACCTGCATAGCTCTTCTTGGTGTGATTGATTACTGAATTGCATGATATGTGAATTACCTGGCAATAAACTTGCTTTAAAAAGGAGTTACCATCTCAGAACCCAACAGGACCCAACAGGACAGGGTCAACGTGAATTGGATTCCATTCAAGGGCAGTGGGAGTCTTTTGCACAGCAGACGTCACCCCTTTTCTTCCATGCGTGAGAAAGAGGTCAGAAGAAGTTTGGGTAAAATCTCAGAGGGAGAGAGAGTGTGTCCTGGGTCTTTAGCGCCCACTGTTTTTCCCTGTTTTGTGGTTTAGTCAATCTCCAGAGTTGGTTTGATTCGAGATGAGGTGGGCTCAGAAACGTGGAGTCCATCACAGCGAAAGTCTCTGGAATATGTAGGTTCCTACTCTAACTGCACAGGCAGTGCACACAACAGCTTTGAGACCATGGGGCTGACACAATAAGGGACTCTGTGCACAATGACATGGACACATGGTGGGGTGGGGTGGGGTTGAGAAAACACCATTAGCAAGATCCCTAGGTGTAGGGTGAAGACAGCACTTTTCCATAATTATTATATTCCAAATATTAGGCAGACTATTTACCAGCATTTGTTATGGAAGTTGAGTTAGCTATTCTCCCTGAAATTCCCAGTTATTTAAGGCCTTTGTGTTGTCTAACTGTGAGCTAACTCCCCTGTGGTTAGGATGATGGCTTGCTTACCTTGAAGTTTGTGGGTGGGATTCAAGAGCCATTGTCAATAGCTCCCTAGCCCCGATAGAAATGTTTATCTACCTCCACAGGTTAAAGTCTGGCCTTTTCACTCCCCTCTTCACATAGTCACTTAGACATTCCTATGACTACTCCCCTTCTCACCATAAGCCCTTAAGATACCTTGCCTGTAATTAGGGGCCTGGCTTGGCTCCAGAGGGTATATAGGGATGGGACATAGGATGGGGGAGAAGCCTGCTTTGCTCCAGCCTGCCTTTCTCCAGGCTGCCGCTCTCCTATCTCTCTCTCCACGTGGACCATCTAGCGGGGTAGAGGTGAGCATGTACCATGAAAGGATATATATGTAATTTCTAATGCTCTTTTCACTCTCTCATGATCTCTATATCGGTGTTATAATAAATAATTATTGCTACACAACTGCCTGTTGAACCCTTGATGTGAGTATATCAGAGGACTGGACACCCTCTGATACCTAGGCTGATGCCCAGGGTAGTAGGGACCCTGGAGTTGATGTGCTCTCTGAGCCTGCTGTCCAGCAGCATCGGTCAGCGCTGGCCCCTGAAGCACTAGTGGCATGAATTGGGGGGGGGGGTGCTTCAAATGGCCAGATCCCCTTCCCTTCAGCCCAGTGTTTGTCAGCTGGCAGGGTTGTCCCTCTCACCCACCCTGGTGAGGCGGCAGTCACCCAGCAGCTTTGCAGACACCCTCATGAGACTCCCAGAGACAATACAGAGGGGAAACAGAAGCACTGCCAGTGTTAAAACTGTGACTCTCTCAGCTAAAATCTCCTAAACCTAGACTTTTAGTATTTTCATTTCATCAAGCAGGAAAATCCTAGGTTTCTGTAACCTAGACCTGACACGCTCAGCAGAATAATGATATTTGTTTCCTGCTGTGCTCAAGTCCTCATTTGAGGAAGATTAGAGTCAATCATAGGTGCGGTTCAGAATGCATTTGGTATGTGCATTCAAGAACACTGGGGGAGGCCTGACACGCTTTCAATGCCACACAGATTATGTGTGCACATGCATCCCTTGCTCCTTTCCTTCCAGTGGGGAAGGAAACCATGGCCCGAGTATCAGGCACACAATGGTCACATTTGCATACCAAGGTGCATATAAATATGTCAGCATGAACTATGCTTTATGATTATTGAGAATAATGGGTGTGGATGGAAACATGTGCACACAGGTTTCCTACATGTCATGACATTGGCTGGCCTTCCTGCTGGTCTGTGGTCCACTTTGGGCAAAGCATGACCAGATGGCTCAATCCTGCAGCTTGTGCCCCAGAATGAGCAAATGGAGAGCAGCATGAGGACCTCCCAGGACCACGCTGGCCCTAGTCTGGATCACCCAACCCCCGCAGACTCTGAGCTCTGAGCACCACCTGTGCCAAGCACTGAGCAGGTGAGCTTGTTTTGTGCACATGAAAAAAGGGACTAACACAATGGCTAACTTACTTTCGGGGGGCTTTGGAAATAAAAAAAAAGAAACTATTACACATGACATGGCATTAGTCAGTATATATTTCCTGACAATGTATTTTTAAAATCATGCAATTAAACATTTCCTAGGATTAAAAAAACCTTATTTGCTTTTAAAAAATACTTTTATTGAGGACTCATATCTATTATCGCTAATTCATACATTTCTCCAATGTGTCAAGTACATTTACATATATGCCACCATCATCATTTTTAAAACATCCTCTTCCCACTTGAGCCCCTGATATCAGCTTCCCATTTCTTCCCCCCCCTCCCCTGCCCACCCTCTTTCATGAACCCTTGATAGGTTATAGGTTGTTTTTTCCACACCTTCATCATCCTTCATCACCCCTCACCTACTTTTCTCTTATTCACCCCCCTGGGAGCGGGTTATAGATTGATCCTTGTGACCAAGTCCCCCTTCCTTTCTTACCTTCCTCTAATCCTCCTGGTGTCTCTACTCTCTTTGTGGGCCTGAAGGGGTTTATCTATCCTGGATTCCCTGTGTTGCAGGCTCTTATCTGTAGCACCGTACATGCTCTAGTCTAATCCAATTTGCAAGGTAGTCTTGAGGTCATGATAGTGGTGTGAAGAAAGCAGCAAAGAACTAGAGAAAGGTTGTGTGCTTCATCAGTGCTATACTGCACCCTGACTGGTTCACCACTTCCCTGTGACTCCCTCTGTGAGGTCGTAGGATGCCTAATGGGGCTCAATCAAGGGCAATGTAGCAACAAGGAATTACTAAACCAGATGAAGGCCAAAAATGATGGTGGAATAAGAGGGAAGTAAAAATGAAATAGAAGAAAAACCAGGAGGCAAGGGACATTTATAGAGGCCTAAATATAGGCATGCACAAATGTAATATATATAATGAGAAGGAGATAGAAATATGTTAAGAATTAAGGTTGCAGATGGACACTGGGTCTCAACTCAAGTACTACCTTAACACAAGAACACTTTGTTCTAATAATCCATCATTCTGTGAGTCTCACCTTCCTGATACAAGCACTGAAGACAAAATGGGTGCCTGGGCAAGTGTGGTGAAAAAGCTGATGGTGTCCATCTTAAAGGTCTTAAAAACTTGAAGATAAACAAGTGGCGGCCATCTAGCTCAGACACAACAAAGTCCCCATGGAAGAAGCACACCAACCTCTGTGATCAAGAGGTGTCAATGGGATCAGGTATCAAGCATCAAAAATAAAGCCATACCTAAACTGGCTAGCTTACTTTTGGGGCTTCATCAGAACCAGAAATCTAACAGCACCCCAAAGATCGAGATGAAGAAAAGCTATTGCTTGAAGGATCAGCTACTCCTCTGGTAGCATAATGAGCTTCAGGGATACTGGATGCTTGCCTGTGTCTTACCTGCTCACCGAGGACGAACGGACACTCATGCTCCCCGGGATTCTTGACTCTCCCCTGATGATGTGTAGGCCTATCCTCTGTGGACACAGAGGACTATAGAAAGCCTTGCGATTAAAAAGTTGACCTAGAAGATAGGCCCTCTATTATGTGTTGGTGATGAATATGAAATATACCACGGATTGCCCAAAGCATAGACAAGGCTATTTTGGGAGAAAGTCAGTTGCACTGCTCACGAGAAGCCAACTTGGTGAGCCATCATCTCACAGACTTTGAGCTGGAGGAGCCAGGCTCTGGAGAGGGACGTGATGCTTGGTGAGGGAGAGCACCAGTAAAAAGACGAAGACCGTTGTTGAGATGATCTGGCACACAGCTGCAGCAATGGGCTCTGACAGGGCTTTGTTTTGTTGAACTTAGTACCAACTGGATGATGCCTGTGGGATGGGTACTGTTTTATGACAACAAGATGCTCCTGGCCAGGGGTGGAGTCAGACCTGTCAATCAAGTAGTAGCTAGATGGCATTCCGTGGGGGCGTGGCCTTTTGCATGAGGGAGAGGGACTCTGGGAACTGCCACTTTGCCCTCCTGTTGTTGAGATTCGAGTTGGACTGGGCTGGGATGACTTCTCACTATGTTACTTGTTGATGTAAAGCTTTTTCTTATACATAGATGAGTGTCTCTGGATTTGTTTCCCCAGACAGCCTGGCCCAACACAACACCAAACACCGTTGCCAACAACAGCAATGGTACAGACAAACAAAAACTAGTGAACCAAGTAAGTCCCAGGCTGTGGTGTGAAATTGTACAACTGTGCAAGGTGGCTCTCACTGCTCCCAGCAGAAGCAGGAATGGAGGCTCTGACAAGGCGTGGTGCGGGCCCCTTACTGAGAGGAGGGGAGAACGGGCCTGCCAGGAGCTCTCCCTTCTTTCTGCAATGCCGTTCTTCCTCCTAGGAGGAGCTGTGAGGACTGAGGGAGGAGCCTGGAACCTCCTGCCCCCCTTGGGCACCTGACAGAGCCATGTGCACAGAGCCATTTGCCTGTATTGTGTAGCAAAGGGACACCCAGGGTCCAATGCTAGATGTGGGGCCTCAGGGAGCCCTGTGCTCATCACAGAGAACCCTGCCTGGAACATACTCAGACTTCAGTACCAGAAATAGGCACGCTCCTTCCCCAGAAGCCATCCGCTTTCTAGCGGCTACTGTACACCACAGAACTGGTCTTCCATCCCCGTCTGTGGTAAGAAGTTCAGATCCCAAATTTCTTTCCACTCTATAAAACATCTTACAGCACCATAATTAGCATGTCACACAATCGTATCAGGAAGGCTTGGGTGATCCTCCCCACAATCAACTTCAGGACTTTTTCTCCCCTCTCGTTCCCACTGATGTTGGTTCTCCATCTCCTCACCTCCCCTTCCACACCCCAGGGCAATCATCAGTCCAGCTACGGTCCTCCTATCCCTCCCAAGTAAGGGCAAAACACCCACCAGGCCCCAGCAACAATGACCACCTCAATCTAGGACAAACCAGAGAATATGAAAAACATACAACATATCCACCTTTCTTTCCACTTTTAATAAATCATATTTGAATATTAATTGAAATTACAGCTTAAGATTAAAAAAACCATATTTTCCCTTGTGGCCCCCACCACCTTTATATATATCAAAACCTACATCCAATTTCCTTAAGAATCAGCACTGTGGTGATAAAAGAAGCCAGGGAGAGGGGAGGGCTCTTCAGAAGATCCTTTGGGGATGGGGCCCCAGCTGGTGGAGGGTTGCCTTGGAGAAGTCTTTTCCACTAAAGTTCCTTTCTCTCCCACCCACAGCACAATGAGCAATGGTTCTAACGTCTCCTCTGCGGGGATGGCAGCAGCTCAGGGAAACATGCATACAAGGGCATCAAAGCCTCATGCAGGCATCACACACAGACACACAGACACACACACACACATAACTGTTGTGCCAGCAATAACTGTGATGAAGAGACCTCCCTTCATCACTTGTCCACAGGCTGAAAGTTGTCATCACAGGGGCTGAGTGAGCTTCAGTCTCCAGAAGGGAATGGAACCAGAAACTCTTGCTACAGAAGCTCCAAGCTGTCCTCCAGCCTCTCCCACACTGCTCAGCAGAATGCCAGCTGGGGGTCCACCAAGAAGAGGCCCGGCCCCTCCTGAATTTGTCTTGGGAAGGAAGCAGAGCCCACCAGGAGTGGCGGGAGGAAGAGTGGCTCTGCACAGCATGGAGGACAACCGGCACACTCCTCAGACGTGAGGATGGGGGGCTGTGGCTTACCTGAGTCTGTGGTTCACCTGAGGCTGTTTGCACGTCCTCAGGAAAGGCAGCTCTCTAGAAAAAGACCTTGTTGGTCAAGTGGAGGGTCAGTCCAGTGAGGGGAAGCCTCACTGACATGGCAGCACCCACAATGGATGCAACGGCCAGGAACATGGCCCAGGGGTGATGAGGTTGATGAGGTGACACACATGGACCTGGAGGCCTCAGGAGTGCAGCCAATACCCCGATGGCCTGACTCCACAATGCCACTGTCCTCGCTGTGAGGGGCATCCTGTAGGTTCTGAGTCAGGCCACCCCTCTCAGCCCCGCACCCCCTCCCCTCTACTGCTATGGTGCAATGCCTGAGTCCAGTGCTGGCCTCTGCGTCAGGCCACGCAGATTGGTTTTAGCAGTCCTTGATACTTGCAATTTCCTCTCCAGCACCACAAGGTCTTCCTTATTCTATGCCAAACTTTCACATGGCGCATCCGAAAACATTATAGTTTGGGTCAGGTGTACCTTAGCCCTCAAAGTAACATCGCTGCTTTTCAATGTCCCACAGAGATCTTGTGCAGCAGATTGATCTAGTGCAATGCAGCACTTGATCTCTTTACTGCCGATTACTGGACCCAAGCAAGACAAGATCCTTGACAACTTCAACTTTGTCTCCATTTATCATGATGTCACCCATCGGTCCAGTTGTGAGGACTTTTGTTTGTTCATTTTTACTATGAGTCATAATCCAGACTGAAAGCTACAATTTTTGATCTTACTCAGTAATAGCTTCAATTCCTCCACACTTTAGCAAGCAAGCACATTGCAAGTTGTTAATAGGCTTTCCTTCACCCCTGATGCCAAAGTCGGCTTCTCTAACTAATTGTTCCACATGGAGATGGAATACGGATGGTGAGAGAAAAACACCTGACACACACCGTTCCTGCGTTTAAGCCAGGCAGTGTCCCCTGGTTCTGTGGGCACAACTGCCCCATGATCCAGGTACAATTCTTCAGGAGCACAAGGAACCATTCTGGAATTCCCAGTTTTCTCAAGACTACCCATAGCTTATTACAATTCACGTCATCAAATACCCTCACAGTCAAGGAGACACAAGCAAACCTGTCTGCCAATCTCTTCTCTGAGCCTAGGTCCATCTGACATCAGTGCTGATATGCCTTGTTCCATGTCCTCTTCTGAATCTGAACCGGACCTTCAGCAGCTGCCTGTAAAAGCACTGCTGCAGTCTTTCTTTGGAATGGGTCTGAATGTGGATCTCATCCCGTCCATTGACCCACCGGCTGTCTTCCAGACTCGAGTTCTAGAATAGGAAAGTGTTTTGGGGAAGGGAGCTGGGAGGACTGGGAAAGATAAGATCCGAATAAATGGTGGCATTTGTGTGATTTTAATGTACCGTAGGTGTGCCCCCCACCCCCCTCATCACTGCCCCTGAGCAATTAGAACTCACAGCGACCCTGTCGGCTTCAATAGAGCTGCCCTGTATCCAAGGCTGGAAATTGTTCCAGAAGCGGACTGCCACATTTCCTCCCCTGGAGTGGCTGGAGGATTTGAACCCTCACCCTTTGGGTTAGCAGCTGGAGGCTTACCTCACTGCACCACCAGCACTCCTGGCATGCACCACTGCCCTCTGTCTGATGTGGGCAAGAAAACGCTGTCATGGTGTCAGTTGCTCACTTTGGGGAAGCTGAGTAAATGGTACGTGGGACTGTGCTATCTTTACCACTGCTCTGTCAGCCGAATTACCCCCACGTCTGTACGTCTTGTTTTTATAAATGTCAGGCGCTCTTACAGGACACGGGGGAATGAGCTCACACGCCCCAGCGGAGGTCGCCCCATTTTGGAGCCTCCCACAGAAGGCAAGCGTGCCCATGTCCCTGGCAGGAGCGGCGCCCACCCAGCTCCCACTCTGAGTTAGCTCCTGCGTTTGTCCTCGTTCATGGAGGCCCCCTGAGAGCTTCTCCCTGCCTGTCAGTCCGTAAGCCCGGAGAACGCTCTTCCTGCGTCTGCTGCAGAGATGGCTTCTGGCCATGACTCAGCCTGGGCCAGGCAGGGCGTCCCCATGTCCCTGTGAAACTCTCGAGCAGCCTGGGCTCTGTTCTCTGAGGTCCAGAGGAGGCGTGGGAAGTGGGGGAAGCCAGTCCTGTTTCCAGGGTGGATTTGAAAGGAGCCGCTTTCATAGTGTGTGTGTGTGTGTGTGTGTGTGTGTGTGTAGGGGGGGGAGGGGTCACCTCTAGTGCCCGTCTCAGTGTCTGTCTTCCTGCATGACACCCTCAGTTCCCGCTCTGCTTTCCAGCAAGGACACAGCTTGCTCACAGAGCCTTGCTCACCGGGGCAGCTGCTCAACCCAGCGGAGGGCAGGCTGTCCTGGTGGTGACCACAGCTGGACCTGCAGACGACACTGATGCTTCGTGGAATTGGACTCTCCCGGGGACAGTCCCCATCAATAATTCATAGACGGCTGGACGCCAATCAATATCACATCACAGGCAGGGAGGGTGGGCCTACCACCAGTTTTTCAAAGGTTGGCTTCATTTCCTTGGGGAGTCCAGCCAGCATTTCACTCCAGGAGATGGGAAGACCGGACGGGCCAGGCTGCGAATGGGCCGGCTGGCTTCTGCAATGACGCCGCACTGCAGCCAACCCCACGACCCCTTAGGTAGGACTCATGAGAGTATCAGCTTGTGTGGGTCTGATCGGGGTCACACCAAGATGCCTCTTTGGGAGTGAAGAAAACACTGGGGAGGAACAAGGCTCCCCAGTAAAGGACCGGACTTATCTCCCCTGAGAAGAGCCAAGGGAGTTCTTTTTCAGGCAACAAACACCCTCAGAAACCCAGCCCTGCTGTATCCTGGCAGCATGCCACCAACAAGCACCCTCCACCCCACCCTCCACAGCTCTCCTACTCGGCCAGAGGACTCAGAGTGAATCCGGGTAGGAATCGCCATCACAAATAAAACTGCCATTCATTTTGCAAAAGAAAGTGGCAGGTTTTATTGGATGCTCTAGAAAGTGCTCTCTATGTGACTTAGGGTGCACTAAATGCACAGGAAATGGGGAACATTCTGTATGGTTCTCTGCTGCTGGCTCAGGAAGTGTCGGGGGTCACTGGTCACACCTGAGAAGTCTGAACATTAAGCAAACTAGTAGTTACTTATTGACGGTAGATGGGAGTCACCATTTCTGAGCAATTTTTCTCTGGGCAGAAGAAACACATTTTTTATTTAGAAAAATAAACCTAATTTCTTAACACTGAACAAGATGGCAGACAAACTTGTAGAGACTGCAGAGGCAGTGAATTAGTTAATGAGTTAATTAGTCAATGTGGCTCGTCTAGCTAAAGTCTCTGATTCCCACCTAAAGACCTCTCCCTGCATGGTGTGCTAAGAAGTTGGGGGAAGAGAGGATTCACCGGTGACTACTGATTATGGACAGGAGTCCCTGGAATGGCATCCTGCTGTGTTTAAAATGAGCCCTGTGAGAAGCAGGAGGGGGAAAATCTCAACCAGCAAGAGCCACGAGTGGAGCATGTCCTCTGGACTGGAGACCCTGCACAGGGACCCTCCTGGACACAGATGAGTGCTGGACTGTCAGGGGAGCTGCAGCAGAAACAGGAGCCAGAGCGTGGAGCGGAGTGATGGACTTTCCCATCCCACAGCTGCAGTACAGTTGAGTGCTTTGACTTATTCTGCTGCTGCTAATGCACTCGAGACGGGAGACCCAGTGGGAGAAGCCTCCCTTCAGTGCCAGAAGCCAGGGCTGATTCCCAGCCATGCACCTCTAGGATGCCGCCAGCACATGTCACTGGATCCTGGCATCTGGCCATGGTGCTGCTTCAGGTGCGCTGCAGACTCCACAGGGAGACTGAACAGGAAGACAGGCCTGGTGATCTAGTAAAAACCAGCGACAGGAAGCTCATGGAGCACAGCCCACGGCCAAGGGCCGTGTTGTTCAGTGGCCACTGTGAATAGGGGTGGGAGGGGGGAGGGAGGAGGTGAGGAGTAGGGATTTGCCAGCAACTCTGAACACTCCGATTCACAGACTGAGAACATGAGGAGCTGGACACCACATTTGGGCTGAAGACAAAGTGTGCTTCAACACAAGGAACTGTCACCAATTTGACGAGAGGAGATGCCTCTCAGAGGTCATGTCTAAGTAGGACAAGCCATGGAACACCCATGGCTGGATGGAGTTGGGTTAAGTCATGCTGACAGAAATGAGCCACAAACGGACATTTACCAGACCACCCCTACAAAGAAGAACCAGGACCAAGAGGCCCTTGACAGGAGGCTGACCCCAGACAAGCCATCCCCGTGGCCAGCTTGAGAGAGCCGTCCTCGTTGGAAGAAGGGAAGGACGTGTCCCAACCTCACCCTGCTGGGAGCCTTCCAGGGATCCTCAAGAATGAGCCTCCTGCTTCCACAGTAAACCAGGGGCTGTGGCCCAGTCTCTGAGTTCTGGGTGGTTGTTGCCCTGAACTATGGACCCAGCTGAGGGGCAGAGATGCCCTGGAGAGGAAGAGGCCAGCAGCGGTGATGCTGGATAGCGGATGCGTGTCTCTCTCCAGGTAGGGAGGCTCAGCCCTTGGCAAGCAGGGCAGTTCTGAGACTTCTCCGGGATGGTTTTCCGAGGGAAAAACTGAGGGGCCAAACACAGGGGCCACAGGCACAGGGCTGTGACTTTACCACCACCTGCTGCTGGGGTGGGGGGGACGATGCCTCCTGATGGCCCATTCGAGGCTGAGCAGAACTGTCCTTCATGGACCCCCAGTACTCAGAGCCTTTAGACGGTGATCTCGAGGCCTTTGCAGGGCGGGCCCAGTGTCCAGTCTCTCTGAACCCTTACAGGCAACATCATCTGCCTCACTGCCAGCCACTGAGCTGCTGCTAGAATCCACGGGTCTCTCCCAGTCTTCTCATTCTTTGACTTCTAATTCTTTATTTTGACTTGAGCAAGGGCTGCGTGAGGGCTGTTGACTAGAACAACAAATCCAGTGACCCTCATCCATGTCCAAGGCAGAGCTTTAAATCGAGAAGTAGCTATGTATCAGGAAAGCACCCGGTCCAGTCCAGATCAAGCCCATCAGTCCGATACCAGCCCACAGATCCTTCTTCATTCAGGCTCACACAGGCACATGCAATGATGACACAGAAGGCGGGAAGGTCACAGGCTGATGGGTGCAAGGTCAGTGGGAACATGATGGAGTCCTGGCTGGCAGAGAGAGAGAGGAAGGTTCCCTGTGCTCTCCTCATGAGAAGACTTTCCATAAAGAGGCATCATCAAGCAGCAGTCTGATTGGCAGGCTAAACTCCACTTCCTATACATTTGTATACCTCCACGTTGACATGACATTATGTAATCACCACAGGGGCAAATGAATGGTTCTTTACAAGGATTAAAAAATGAAGATGGAGGTGTGTTTCTTGTCACTGAAGATGAAGATGCTCACCTGGCCAGGGGTGTGTTTAGCGCCTGCCTGGGCCTGGAGACTGAGCCTAGGGCTCCTGGACTGCCAGGGAGTTGGCATAGTGGAGGCTCTGTAGCCCACCTGGTGAGGGATGGCTCCAGGTTGCACGGCACACAGGTATCTCCACTTCCCCGAGGTCTTGGTATTTTTAGAGACTTTGCATGTTTTGAAAGAACAGCTGGTGAGATCAAAATATAGCCACACTATGGAGAGCCTGGCTGGCTGGAAGTGCCCTGCTTTCTTGAATGTCCCAGACTCTGCCTTTTCAGAGTGCGGGCTTCCCACTTCTCCATCACTAGTTTGAGTGGAAACTCCCTGCCCTCTCCTCCTGTGACAAGTTTTCTCTGTCCTTGGGTTTCAGTGTCCACAAGTTCTACTGCATTGCTGAATCCCCATGGATAATGTCACCTGTTTAGCCATCCTGAGCAATCTGCCCACGTGACCTGCAGCTTACACTGGCTTGGCAGCCCCAGAAAATGCAGATAAAGTGTCCACCCTCCACCATGGCTACATTCTGATTCCTCAATGTCTCTGAGTAATTGGACAGATACAGAAGAAGCAGCATAGCAGATAACAAATTGCTTTTAGAAATGCCAATTTATAAACGGCCATGTTGTGCTCACAAAGTCTGGCTGCCCACCTTTCATCATAAAGTTGTAAAGTCCCAGGACAGGCGGAGTGTGGTCCTGACCCACCTTACTGTCCAGGGACTGGAGGCCATCGAATGGACTGGCCACTTTTTACAGTGATTCACCTTTCAAAGCTCTCGACTGTGGGCTCCTCTCTCTTGGGCAACACAACTGGTTTAACAGTGAGTACAAGTTGCGCTGCTAACCTCAAAGTCAGGAGCTGCTCTTTGGAGAAAGATGAGACTTCTATTCTGGTACAGTCTTACCTCTCAGAGATGCACGGGGCCAGTTCTACCCTGTACTGCAAGGCTGCTATGAGTCAGAATCAAGTTGTAGGCCGTGGGTTTGATTTTTTTTATAACCCAATTGCATTTCAATTATGGTGCTGGTGAAGAAAACTGAAAGTATTGCCGAAATAGCAAGCACGTCTCTCTTGGGAAGACAGCCAGGATCCACCTTAGAAGCAAGAATGGAAGCCTTAGTCTCAGGTGCTCTGAGCTTGTTGTCAGGAGACCAGTCCTGGGACCAGGACATGACACATGGTATCACATTGAGGCCCTTCCTCTTTTTAACTGTCCTTCCACTTTACTGAGTCTGTTAGTCCGAGTAGACTGGAGAGACAAATTCATAGACACTCATTTGTGCATAAGAAAGAGTTTTATATACAAGAGCAGTTGAATAATGAGAAAACATCCCAGCCCAGTCCAGATCAAGTCCATGAGTCTGATATTGGCCCATATGCCTGATACCAATCTATAAAATCCTCTTTAGACTTATGCAATGATGCCAAATGCAGGAAGATCACAGGCCAGTGGATGGGACATTTTGTGGATCCAGTGGTGCTGTAAGCTGGCAGGGGTCTCCAGTTCAGGGCAATAACCTAGTTCCATGTGTCTTGTCAGTTGCAATGTCTCCCAGGGAGTGAGTGTGTGTTTCATCTCCAGGGACCTATTTATCTTCTTAGCACCTCCAAATGAGGGCATTAAGCTACAACAGGCTAACTCCACCCCTTCACTCTGAATCCTCAAATTGACACCAGATTATGCAACTGCCACACCAAGCACAATGCCTTTCTCAAGGAACTGCTCTCTCTTGAGGTTTGGGTTTCAGCACAACTTTTGGGAGACATAGTTCAAGTCAGGGCAGAAACTGCTCATGAGCAGCAGACATCATGGGGTGAGTGAAATGATGTACCAAAGGCTGACCTGACAAGACCACCTCAACCCAGACAGGCTAGTTCTCTGGGAGGTAGGAGTCCCACCTGGCTTGAAAGCACCCACAGAGGCAGGACCAGGACATCACTGTGACATTATGGTTTCTACAGGGAGATCCAGTCAAGATCTATTCTCTCCAGGACCCATCTCTAAG